>PVKP010032675.1:8852-25803 GCA_004027715.1 Plecturocebus donacophilus | reverse complement strand
CACCCCATATCCACAAAACATATATTTTTTTCAATATTATATCATACCTATTCTAAAAGTGATCACATAATAGGAAATAAATCACTTTAGTTTGCATAAGCATTTCACAGATTTAAATGAAATCCTGAGCAATAGAGCAAGATTCTCGTTCTCTCTCCCTCTTTCTCTTTCTTCCTTTTTTCTCTTTTATTCTACTTCTAAAAAAAAAAAAAAAAGAATTTTGTAAATAGAATCACTGTATTATACTTCATGCAGACTAAATTTGTATTTCTTAAATTAAAAAGAAAACCTCTCAGCTGCATACGACTTAGAGCAAAGAGCTGTTGATTCACACTTGCTGGGTAAAACAGCTGATGCCCTATAGCTCCCTGTGGTTCGCGAGGGAAGAGTGTGACGCACTGGGGAATCTGTGTGAACTGCCCACTATGTTCAGCAACTACAGGTATCACTTTTACATACAAATTGGTTTCAAAGTGCTTTTATATCACTGGAATTGTTTTCAGTTATAAGTCTCTAGATATTCATGTTCTGCATTTTACTGTATCTATAACCATATAAACAATACTCTTTTATTCTGACTTGTGCTTCGTATGTAATATTAAAAAATCTATTTCTGAATTTATTGTTCCAGAGTGAATATGTTATTATAAAGTGAGCAAAGTTATTCATTCACTTTGTATTTACTGACCACCTACAGTGAACCAGGCATTATTCTGGACACCAGGAATCTAGTAGTAAGTAACTCAATCAAAAAATCCCTGATCTCATTCTAATAGACAGACAATAATAAGATGTATAAATAAAATATATATTATATTATATGATGACAAGTGCTAAGGGATGAGACCAAACAAACCAAAACAGAGAAGAGGGATTAAAAGGGTCAGAGGTGATAGCACAACAGGATAATGATAGTCAACAATAATTTAATTGCACATTTTAAAATGTCATCAGTTTGTTTGTAACACAAAGGATAAATGCTTGAAGGGATGGATACCCCATTCTTCATGATGTGATTATTATGCATAGCATACCTGTATCTAAACATCCGATATACCCCATAAATATACCTACTACATAACCAGAAAAACTAAAAATTAAAATAAAAATGTATCAAGGGAAATATATTTTCATTACTTACTAATATTTGGAAAAAGAAAAAATAAAGAGTAAATACTGTGATAAAGAGATTATGTGATGTACTTTCTATGCATTACCTAATGAAAAATCTCCTTTCCTAATGTATCTTTTATCAGAAATGTAGATTTGAAGACATTATGACTATAAAGCCATATTCTCATTTTGCTCTAGAACAACTCTTGCTTTTGTAGATTCATTTCTCTTGTAATATACTTTCATGCCACTATGGAGTCTGAAGTGTGCCTACTACAGAAAAAACAAAAAATCTACAGAAGTAATCAGTCATCAGAGTTAGGCTTTTTTTTCTTTTTAAACTAGGGTAATGTTATAAATAATTGGCATTTCAATTTATAGTATCTTGATTTTTAGGTTTAAAGTTTAAAAATAACGTAGAAATTTATGGTTTTATTATATAATTTTTTATTTCCTTTTGGGGGACACAATTGCCATTATTCTTAAATATGGCAGTGGCAAAAGGATAAATATGTAATTATTAAATTTAAAAACAATAACTTCATTTGAAATTTATAATGGGTGATTTTACGTAATTGAAAATAATAAGGATGAAAAACAATCCACTTTCCAAATTCATTGGTAAAAGTAGATCACATATGTAAAAATGTTCAATTAACTACCTTTCAATAAATTCTCTCTAGAGATATTATAAAACCAATGTCTATATTGGATCTTGGACTGCAGTAATTTTAACGAGTGATCATTCTCAGTAATAAACATTGTTTAAAGATGTTTATTATTTTTTTCAAAGAAAGCACTAGAACAGGAAGCACCAAACCAATATTGGACAACTATTGTGTAATGGCTAAGAGCAAATATTTCAATTGTAGAGAAATCTAAGTGTATTACCTTGCTACTTACCAGCTGAGTGACAATGCATAAGCAGAGTATATTTTTCAAGTTTATCTTCATAAAATGAGGAGAAGGGTACTCGACTAAATGTTGCTATTTGGATTAGATGATAAAGGCATTTAAATTATTAAACCCAAGTTTTGGCATGTAGTAAGTGCATAATGAGTGTTGGTTTTTATTGTAATGATCCAGATTGGTGATGGATGTGGCATTTTGCTACTACTCTTCTCAATATTTCCAGTAAAGAGATTGAGGTTTTGAAATCAACCCTTTCAGCAAAACTATAAACTCTGTGGCAACTGTGTTTGGAATTATAGGCAGAAAACAGATCTGTGAGAAATTTAATTCTCAAGAGATTTATGCAAAATTGCAGAAAATATATATTATAAATAATTTCAGCTCCTTTTCTTTGGGAGAAGAAATGTAAATCTTGAGGGACACAAACACGTTTTTCTTAGCCAATGCTGAAAAGGGAATCACATCCAAATAAAAATGCCAAGAGCAATGGTTATGCACAATTAAGTTTTAAGAATACTGGAATTAAATGATTCATCTGGGCATAATATAATCTCTATGCCTCACATGGTACACTGAAATAAATTTAACGACAGCCAGCACACAATAGTACATACAACAAAAGAGACTCAACACCTAAGAGATGAGAGCTATCGCTGAGTATCACCTGGCATACAGACAGGACTCAAGAAGACATCAACAGAGAGTCAGCAGGTGGATGGGGTATCAGTACTACACCATCTGGCTGTGAGTGAGTCCACAGCAGAGCTGAGCTGGGAACAGGTGAATCAGATATGGAAAAAGAGGAATATTGGCTCTGTTTTGTCATCAGGTGGGTGTCTGTGGTGCTGCCTGCAGAGTGGCAGGCAGTTCATTTTCAGGCAGCTTCTATGCCTGGAAGCATAATGATGACAGGTAGACTTAACGGCACTGGATAACATTTTTCTATTTTAAAGCTGATAATGTTGAGAAAGCGACAGATTTCAGAGAAACTGCTTTTTCTTCATATATTTTTGTGTAGAGTGATACTTTCAGATAAACTTTATTCTTTGTCTTTTATCAGGATCATATCTAAACAATTCCAACACATGAAAATTGATTTTTACAGGAGGGCAACTAAAAATACACTGCTCTTTACTCTGATGTAAAAATACACTTCAGATTTTAAAATTCTTCAATAAATAGGAAATTTGATCATGCTCATTTTAAAATATTCATGGAGTAAAAGGTTAATTAGCAAATATTGCCTGACATCTTCTGCCTGGTGAGATCATGCAGTAGAAGGCATGGTCACTGCTCTCAGGGAGTTTTTCAGTCTTGGGACATTATGATTGTGCCAAGAGTTCTGTGTGAACACTCCATAACCAGGCTGACATGACTTTAAACACAATCTCCACTGCCTTTTAACTTTGTAATTATAAACCCATTACCTTACCTCAAGGAATCTCGCTTTTTCAAAACAGTGAGATCTCTTTTACTAAATGTGATACTGTACTTAACACCTTTACTAATAGTCTAATCATAAGTAAACCAATTTTTGTCAGTATCTGAAACAATAAACAATACAAGACAATAAAATTAAGTGTAAAATTATATATATACACTTGTGTTGAGGTATTCAGAGAAAATGTAATAAATGGGTAAGATGCCTGCAGGGAACATGCTCGTATTTGGGGTGTTCACTCACTGTGGTCTAATGTGCTGAGCATACAGCCTAATGGATATTGAAAATTCCACTCCAATTAACACCTGTAATACTTTCTCTCTTTTTGATCTTGAGGTTTCTACAATGGATTGAGAAGCTTAAGATGAGAATCAAGCAAGGATTCTCCTCTTAATTTCCTGAGGGGAGATGAGATAATAGCATTAATAATGACAGTATATTAACAGCTTACACTTAAGCGGCTTCTTGGTGCCACTCTTTCAAAGCACCTTACATACACTGACTCATAATTATCCACATAACACATATAAGGAAACTGAGGTACATAGAAGTTAAATAAGTCACCTAAAATTATAAAGATAGTAAACAGAACAAATATAGGAACTCACATGGTCTTACTGGTGTCCTTGCTACTGTAATAGAGTTTAAACAGCATTGGAACTTAACTTTGAAAGGAGAATAAAACTTACACAGCCAGAGATGGAAAAGAACAGGAATAATTTGAGAGAGATTGGGATGAAAATCAATGTTAATTAGAAGAGAGAAGATTCCCTGGTTAAACTTTACCACAATCCCATTATCTGTGGCCTAAAGCCATATCAAAGAGGGAAGAGAGAGAGAGAGAGAGAGAGAGAGAGAGAGAGAGAGAGAGAGAGAGAGAGATCCGACATAGACAGAGATAGCCAGTCACTAAACTTCACCAGCCTACGTCTATCCTCACTGGCCTTTCTCAAAATTATAAATATTTTAGAATTTGTTTCCTTTTTTTCTCCCTTACATTCTCCAGCAGAACTTCAAAAAACTTTTAAAACCACTCCGCCACTCTATCCCATTTTTAAAGGTTTGCTAATACAACTTATAATGAAAATTTCTAACCATTCTATTTTTAATCCACTTGGACTTAACCAAATATTAAAAATGAACCTATATTTTTAAATGATACTCCTATCCTCTGAGGAATACAATAGACCAAGTTCTCTGTACAGCCCCAAGGTGAATTAAAGTTGATTGTTGGCTCTTTATATCTGGGTCCCAGGAAAACGTGGGTCACTAAAAACATCCTCTAAGCACCACCATCAGATTTCCAGGTCTTGAACTTCCAAGGAAAGTTATTTGGTACTTGAAGATGCAGAAGGAAAGGAAAATACATTAATTCAGATCACCATCTTCCCATATGCAATCTCATTACCAACATATATTAGCCACATCCCATTCTCCTCTATCCTTTCTGAGTCTTTTCTCATGTGAGGATAGTGTCTGTTGAGTAATAACCCTTTTCGGTGAACATCATGTATCCTCTAAACGAAGTGCTACCCCACAATAAAAGGCTCTCACATATACCCAAGCATCTACTGTGCTATTCTTTTATTTCTCAGTTTTTTCATATTTCCAGTATTTCCATTCTGTTGCTTTTGGCTCCTACTCTTGCAACCATTCTTTTGACTCATTTGTCCTGAATTTGTATCCAGACTTGATTCAACTTTGGCATCCCTTCCAGAATATTAGTTTTAGGTGCTGTGCATCCTTTCCTGGAAATGGACAGACTGTGGCTGCCTTCTCAACTCCATTAAACCCTGTTCACTTACCTCTGAAGGAGGAGAATCAGAGAGGATGTAATAGATGCATTCAGAAAAAATGTCATGCAAGAAATTTGATTTGTTTTTGACTACAGATGAAATCTTGAGAAAGCCTCTCATACAATAATTCTATTGTAAATATTTAGATGCTCCTGCTATAACAATAACTAATATACTAGATATTTTAATTTGAAAGTTTCATTGATTTTGTCATCATATACTGGGGACTTCTATGTTACAAGGTTGCTTTTAAAGTGAAAAAAGGCTCTATAATTATTAATTTGAGACAGTGAAATAATTACTAGTAGTAATAATCAGATTCTACAGCTAGAAAGAGAAACACCTTGGGGAATCTAGCTGACAAACCTAACATGTATGTTTTTTTCACAAGTTACTGTATTTTCCCAGTGTATCCAGGTCTCTTGTTTGATGAATATTCTATAAACACATGGATAATAAATTCTCTCAGAATGTTCACAGATCAAAAAATCAGTTGGGTACAGAAAAACAGAAGCTCTAAACAGGACAGAATTAATACACATAAAAGTTATTGTTCACTTTAGGCTAAAGGAAAAATAAAAGAATCTGAAAGGGTACGTTTGTAAATTTAAAATTTAGCTCTTAGCAATTATTGCAGGTTATTTATTATAGCCTCTCTTTACATAGGTATTAAAAGACAGAGGTTAAAGACTTTCCTAATTAGTATGAAACTTCTGGTTCCTAGGTAAGTACAGTTGAGGAATTGTCCAGCCTGTAATATAACTTTATTGTCTACATATAACAGCAATTTATATAATTTACTAGACTGCTAGATATTTAACTGACTTCTCCACTAGACCTTGCAACAGGTTCAGAGCTAAATCTCCAAAGGCTCTACAAGCTCTACTTTTTCTCCTTACTTGCAATCTCCTGCCTATTATAATGTTTCATCAAAACAAACCAACCAACCAAGGGGCCAAAGCAGTGAGTGGCTGATCAATCATGGAACACTTACGGTTGGGTGTAAGTTTGATAAGAAACATTAATATGTATTTTATTATTCACTTAAGAGGCAATATGACATGATGATTATGAATTTAGGCTTTGGAGCCAAATTGCTAGGTTTGGAATTTTCTCTCTCTCATTCACCAGCTATGTGACCTAAAGAAAGTTGCTTAACTACTCTATGCCTCAGTTTCCTTATCTGTAAAATAGGTAAACCTATTGAACATACCTGAGGGTTAAGGGAATTAAGTTTAAATTTTCAGAACAATTTTGATACTCTGAATTGAGACTTGTTAAAAGGTGTCTAATAATGTAGAAATGTATTCTATAATTATAAATTGAGATAGCACAAACATAATGATTTCTGGATTTGATTTTTAATGAGAAGCAAACTCATACATATATTTTAATTGGAAATGTTTAGACCAGTTTATGACAGTTGATTGTTAAGTTTTCAGAAATGTGAGCCAATTGATGTCACCTTGGTAGCTTGCTATCTGCCATGGTGAATTTTATACCATGAAAATCAGAAATTGGCCAGCAAATTCAAAAACAAAACAAACAAACAAACAAAAAACAAAGCTGGAGGCATCACACTACCTGACTTCAAACTACTACAGGGCTACAATAATCAAAACAGCAGGGTACTGGTACCAAAACAGAGCTATAGACTAGTGAAACAAACAGAGTCCTCAGAAATAATGCCACAAGTCTACAACCATCTGGTCTTTGACAAACCTGATAAAAAAGTAGCAATGGGGAAAGGATTCCCTATTTAATAAATGGTGTTAGAAAAACCGGTTAGCCATATGCAGAAAGCTGAAACTGGATCCCTTTCTTACACTTTATACAAAAATGAACTTCAGATGGATTAAACATTTAAACATAAGACCTAAGATCATAAAAACCCTAGAAGAAAACCTAGGCAAAAACATTAAGGACATAGGCATGGGCAATGACTTCATGACTAAAACACCAAAAGCAATGGCAACAAAAGCCAGAATAGACAAATGGGATCAAATTAAACTAAAGATCCCCTGCAGAGCAAAAGAAACTATCATTAGAGTGAACTGTCAACCAAGCGAATGGGAAAAAGTTTTGCAGTCTACCCGTGTGACAAAGGGCTAATATCCAGAATCTACAAAGAACTTAAACAAATTTACAAGAAAATGACAACCCCATCAAAAAAGTGGGCAAACTATATGAACAGACACTTCTCAAAAGAAGAGATTTATGGAGCCAATAAATATATGAAAAAAAGCTCACCATCACTGGTCGTTAGAGAAATGCAAATCAAAACCACATTGAGATACCATCTCACACCAGTAAGAATGGTGATCATTAAAAAGCCAGAAAACAACAGAGGCTGGAAGGGATGTGGAGATATAAGAACGCTTTTACACTGTTGGTGGGAGTGTAAATTAGTTAAATCACTCTGGAAGACAGTGTGGTGATTCTTCAAGGATCTAGAAGTTCAAATACCATTTGACCTAGCAATCCCATTACTGGGTATATAACCAAAAGATTATAAATCATTCTGTTATAAAGACACATGCACACATATGTTTATTGTTGCACTGTTCACAACAGCAAAGACTTGGAACCAATCCAAATGCCTGTCAGTGATAGACTTGATAGAGAAAACGTGACACATAAACACCATGGAATACTACGCAGCCATAAAAAAGGATGAGTTCATGTCCTTTGTAGGGATATGGATGAATCTGCAAACCATCATTCTCAGCAAACTGACAGAAGAACAGAAAACCAAACACCATATGTTCTCACTCATAAGTGATTGGTGAACAATGAGAACACATAGACACAGGGAGGGGAACATGACACACTGGGTCCTCTTGGGGTTTTTGGGGCTAGGGGAGGGAGAGCACGGGATAGGGGTATAGGGGAGGGATAACATTAGGAGAAATACCTAATGTATGTTATGGGGTGTTGGATGCAGCAAACCACCATGGCACATGTATACCTAAGTAACAATCCTGCACATTCTGCACATCAACCCCAGAACTTAAAGTATAATAATAAAAAAAGTCTAGCTGGATTGGTAAGTAATTTTGCCAGTCAATCTTATGTTGTGAATTACCATACTTAGAGATGGGATGTTCTTTTGTCTCAAAAACAAATTAGAGAAGGAAAAGATACCATAAAATATCTTGTTCTTCTACTCAAAATCTTTAATGACTTTCTCATTTCCTAGAGCAGTGGAAATATTTTCATTTGTTTTAAATAAATATATAGCAGTTTGCTTTTAAATTTTGTTTTATAAATTGAATAACTCATTCAAGTAATACTAATACTGTTAACAATACTACTACTAAAACTAGTATTACTGATAATACCCAAAGCTTAAATAGTAGTAACCAGTTCTAAAAGAATGGATTTTTAAAAATATATATCTATGGGGCAAGACGCAGTGGCTCACACCTGTAATCCCATCACTTTCAGATGCTGAGGTGGGTGGATCAGGAGGTCAGGAGTTCAAGACCAGCCTCACAAATGTGGTGAAACTCCATCTCTACTAAAAGCACAGAAAATTAGCCAGGCATGGTGGCATCCTGTAATCCCAGCTGTAATCCCAGCTACTCAGGAGGCTGAGGCAGGAGAATCACTTAAACCCAGGAGGCAGAGGTTGCAGTGAGCCGAGATGGTGCCACTGCACTCCAGCCTGGGCAACAGAGTGAGACTCCATCTCAAAAACAAACAAAAAGAGAGAGAGAAAGAGAGAGAGAGAGAGAGAGAAAAATTATTTTTTGTTAAATATATATATATATATATATATATATATATATATACACACACACACACACACACACATTTAATTTTTTCAGTAACACTTAATGGGTGATTTTACGATAAAGTATTTTAAGAGGAGGCTAAATAATGTGCCAAGCTAGTATGTGGTAGATTGCTGTTACATAATACATGTATAAAATGTCTAAATAGAAGCATATAATAATTAAGTTACACAATTACAAAGCTTGAAGATCACTTTGCTTGAAAGTAAACTATTTGAAATTTGAAGAATATAGGTGTTGCAGGAGGCAGAAAGGGAGGAAAGGTAAGAATCAAGAATTATTAGTGAAATTGTGATTATCCATTACCTGGCATGTATTTACCTCTTTCATGTTAAATGTTTTCACATGTATTCTTTTGCTACCCCATTCACATAAGACCATATACACTCTCATTATTTCTAAACAACATCCTATTCCTCCCATCCAAGACTATTCCCTTCACTCCTTCTAACTGTAATGCTTTTTCCTCAAATATCACTTCCGTAAACCCTACCCATCTTCTTCAAGGTCATTATTGTGTGGTACTCAATACAGAAGATATCCCCTGCTTTTAGGTAGAGGCCATATGGGGTCCACCACTATCACCCCTGGACTTCTATGGCATTTTACCTCATTTAGAGATGGCTTCCTTACAGTCTCTTTGCTACTGCTGATAATGTTTTTTTTTTTTTTTTTAAGTCCCTCATTAACTTCAGTATTTAGAAGTAGGGAATCATGACTTACTGTCTTTTTCTTTCCCAAAATACATGTAGTATTGTGAAAGAAACATTTTCTAGCAATTAGAGTTGACCATCAGTGAAAAGCTGAACTTTTTTCACCCAAATCAGAAAAAAAAGATTGCTCTCTGCCAGTGAGTAACATTCTAGATGAGAATTAGTCCAGATGATCTCTGAAGTCTCTTACAATTTGAATATCATGTGGCTGTTTGACCTTTAAAGAGGCAAGTTGAAGAAAGGAATGTTAATGAACTAGTTTAGATAATTCTTTTAAAATATATACATTGTTTATTTACATAAGCTGAAGCAAGAGTTAAGAGTAAGGCAGCTTAGGAAACTAATTTATAGAGGGTCAATGAGAAGTAGACATCAAGCCAAAAGTGTATAAAAATGAGGGCAAAAGAGCAATTTCATATTGAAAAGTATCATTGATAGCAAACATGTTTTTAATTTTACTATAATGCTTTCTACATTATTCCACAGAGAAGATATAGTCCAAAATACCATTATAGAAATTCAATAACTAAATACAAATATACCTAGTAAGCAGAAACATCTCATTTTGATGATTCCATTTTGGATTTCATGTGTTTTTCTTTAATTTTAAATTTCACAAATTGAAAATGAGAATATGTGTATTTCTGACATTGAATAAGCTCAAATCAGTAAAAACTGATCATTGAAGACATTACTAAAGAAACATTATAACTACATTTTATAATATTCAAAATGAGATTAACACATTAAAAAGCAACTGTGTGTAATTACTAAATATAGTCTTTAATCATTACACTGATTTTCACTTTTGAAAATTAATCATTCAAAGTGGTATCAATTTTAGAAATTTTTAAAATAAAAACTAACAGATATATTACAGACATCCAGTATTGCCTCTTACTTCACAGCCAAGATTCAGAGGACTTTGCTTCCCCAATTTTCATATTGGGAGCCAACTTCCCCATGATACTTTGACCTGAGCAAGTTAAGGGGAGGTGAGCATTTACCTTTACATCCCCTTACTTAGAAAATAGTAACTGTGAAGTAAACAACTAGTTGAATAAATGTAACTCAATGAATACTAAATGCATGAAAGAATAAGAAATTATATAACCTGACTTGCAAAGCACATTTTTTGTGTCCAAAGTTCCTTCTAACCTACTATTTTGTATCTCTAAAGTTATTGCTGCTGGCCACTTCAATCTTAAAAATATATTAGTGTTATAAGCTAGTATTATTAACATGCAGAAACATACATCTTTTTCCTTGACATATAGGTAAGAAATTGGACTAAAAGTATTACCTTATAAAGCAAAGAAACAATGGTTTTATATAAAATGTTTCGATTTTTGGCAAAGAATAAAAATTTTGATGTCTTCCAGTGTGCAAAAGTTTTTATATACATAAAACATGTTATTTTATATACATAAAACTTATACATAAAAGTTTTTATATACATGAAACTATGTTTTGATTGTTTTAAACATGTTACTGTATTAAAGCAAAAGCTCTTTAATTCAATTAGGCCTCAGCTATTTGTTTTTGTTGCATTTGCTTTTAGGTGCTTGGTCATGATATCCTTGCCTAAGCCAAGTCTAGAAGCGTTTTTCCAATGTTATCTTCTAGAAGTTTTATACTTTGAGGTATTAGGTTTGTCCTTAATCCATCTTGAGTTGATTTTTGTATAAGGTGAGAGATGAAGATCCAGTTTCATTCTCCTACGTGTGGCTAGGCAATAATCCCAGCACCATTTGTGGAAAAGGGCGTCCTTTCCCCACTTTATGTTTTTGTTTGCTTTGTCCAAGATCAGTAGATTGTAATTTGTGTTATTTTTTATCGGTACTTTTTAACAGATCAGTAGGCTATAATTTGGGTTATCTTTGTGAAAGATTAGCAGGCTATATTTGGGTTTATTTCTGAGTTCTCTATTCTGTTCCATCAGTCTATGTGCCTATTTTTATACCAGTACCATGCTCTTTTGGTGACTATGGCCTTAAAGTATAGTTTGAAATCAGGTAGTGTCATTCCTCCAGATTTGTTCTTTTTGCTTAGTCTTGCTTTGGCTACATGGGCTCTTTTTTGGCTCCATATGAATTTTAGAAGTGCTTTTTTCTAATTCTGTGAAGAATGATGGTGGTATTTTGATGAAGATTGCATTTAATTTGTATATTGCTTTTGGCACAATGGTCATTTTCACAATATTGATTCCACCCATCCATGAGCATCGGATGTGTTTCCATTTGTTTGTGTCATCTATGATTTGGTTCAGCAGTGTTTTGTAGTTTTCACTGTAGAGATCTTTTAACTCTTTGGTTAGGTATAGTCCTATTTTAATTTTTGTGTAGCTACTGCAAAAGGGGTTAAGTTCTTGATTTGATTCTCCACTTGGTCGCTGTTGGTGCACAGAAGACCTATTGATTTGTGTACATTAATCTTGCATCCAGAAACTTGGCTGAATTATTTTCTTAGTTCTAAGAGCTTTCTGGAGGAGTCCTTAGGGATTTCAAGGTAAACAATCACATCATCAGCAGTCGGTTACAGTTTGACTTTCTCTTTACTGATTTGGATGCCCTTTATTTCCTTCTCTTGCTTGATTGCTCCGGCTAGAACTTCCAGTACTGTATTTAAGAGGAATGGTGAGAGTGGTCATCCTCATCTTGTTCCCGTTCTCACAGGGAAAGCTTTCAACTTTTCTTTATCCTTATGGCTGTGGGTTTTTTATAAATGGCTTTTACTGCGTTAAGGTATGTCCCTTGTATGCTGATTTTGCTGAGAGTTTTCATTATAAAGGGATGCTGGATTTTGTCGAATGCTTTTCTGCATCTATTGAGATGATCATGTGATGTTTGTTTTTAATTCTGTTTATGTGGTTTATTACATTTATTGATTTGCATATGTTAAACTATCCCGGCATCCCTGGTATGAAACACACTTAGATGGTGAGCTGTTTTTTTGATATGTTGTTGGATTCTGTTAGCTAGTATTTTGTTAAGGATTTTAGTATCTATGTTCATCCAGGACATTGGTGTGTAGTTTTTTTTTTTTTTTTTTTTTTTTTTTTTTTTTTTTTTTTTTTTTTTTTTTGGTTGTGTCCTTTCTTGGTTTTAGTATTAGGGCGATGCTGGCTTCATAGAATGAGTTAAAGAGGGTTCCTTCTTTCTCTATCTTGTAGAATAGTGTCAAAAGGATTGGTACAATCTCTACTTTGAATGTCTGTTGTCAATCCATCTGGTGCTAAACCTTTTATTGATAATTTTTCAATTACCATTTCAATCTTCCTGCTTATTTCTGTTCTGTTCAGCGTATCTAATTCTTCCTTTGTAAGCAAGGAGAGCTGTATTTTTCCAGGAATATATCCTTCTCTTCTAGGTTTTCTAGTTTATTTGTGTAAGGTGTTCATAGTAGCCTTGAATAATCTTTTGTATTTCAGTGGTGTCAGTTGTAATATCTCCTGTTTTATTTCTTTGTGTGTTAATTTGGATTTTCTCTCTTCTTTTCTTGGCTTATCTTGCTAATGGTCTATCAATTTTATTTATCTTTTCAAAGAAACAGTTTTTGTTTCATTTATCTTTTGTATTTGTTTGTTTCGATTTTATTTAGCTCTGCTCTGATCTTGGTTATTTCCTTTCTTCACCTGGATTTGGGTTATGTTTGTCATTGTTTCTCTAGTTCCTTGAGGTGTGACTTTATATTGTTTGTGATGTTTCAGACTTTTTGGTGTAGGCATTTAGGGCTATGAACTTTTCTCTTAGCACCACCTTTGCTGTATCCCATAGATTTTAATAGGTTGTGTCATCACTGTCACTCAGATCAAAGAATTTTAAAATTTCCACCTTGATTTGGTTTTGACCCAGTGCTCATTCAGGAGCAGGTTATCTAATTTTCATATATTTGTATCATTTTGAAGGTTCCTTTTGCAGTTGATTTCCAGTTTTCTTCTACTGTGTTCTGAGGAAATGCCTGATATAATTTGAATTTTTTAAATTTATTGAGGCTCATTTTATGGCCTATCATATGGTCTATCTTGGAGAAAGTTCCATGCACTGTTGAATAGAATATGTATTCTGCAGTTGTTGGATTAAATGTTCTATATATATCTGTGAAGTCCATTTGTTGAAAGGTATAAGGAGCAGACTACTTACTTCAGAGGGTCTGTGGGTCCTCTTGGGATTGCTGGTTTGTTCTTGCTGCCTATCTAGAGCTAAAATTCATAGCACAAGGCTCCAAATGCTGCTCTGCCTGGAGCTGCAATTTAGTCCTGCCCACATCCACCTAATATTATCCAAGAGTTGACTCTTGAGTAACTTGGGTATGACCTGTATGGGTCCACTTATAAATAAATTTTCCTTTGCCACCCCTCAGACTTCAAAACCAACCAATCTTCCTCCTCCACGTCCTCCTCAGCCTACTCAAAAAGAAGAAGTAGAGGATAAAGACCTTTAGGATGACCCATTCCCACTTAATGAATGTAAACACACTTTCTTTTCCTTAGGATCTTAATATTTTTATCTTCCTTACTTTGTTATAAGAATACAGTATATAGCACCTGTACAGATATGCATGATACAGTATGTGTTACCAAAATATGTGTTACAAAATATGTATTGACTGCTTATGTTATTGGTAAGGTTTCTAACCCCCACATTATTCAAGGATCAGTTGTATTTGTGTGCAATTATTTATCAATGGTGCTTTCTATGTATCTGTGTCTCTTAGCTTTCTTTCTCCTATTTTTTTACTTTCTCAGAATGACATAGTTTGCATATTGATGTCATAGGAACATAAAACCCAAGTTCAGATTCAGTTTTGCATTCAAAATAACAGACTTTTAGAAATGTCAGTAAGAATCCAGTAAGTGTCTATACATTAAATTAAAATCAACTTTGACATCCTCAAACTCTCTTACATGGCCCATATTCAAATTTAAAACATAATAATCATATATATATATAAATATATATACACATGCTATATATATCAAAATACATATTTGTGTGTGTATATATAGTGTGTGTGTGTGTGTGTGTGTGTGTGTGTGTGTATAATGTTTAAAGTTTTTTAAGTTAACACTCCTGAGAGATTTATAACTAATGACAAAGAGGCAGATGATATTTGGTTCTAGTCAAAGAAAAGTATGGTAGTGAGAAAAACAAATTAATACACAAGAACACCAAAACTTATGATGTGATAGTTCAAATCCTCTTTATAATAGAAGCATGTTTGCACCAGGTTTTGTTTTAGCATTTGGTATGTTGCAAATATTTTTACTGAAGTTATTCCATCAGAGCTATTTTAACATATTGATCACCTAATTTTCTTTTCAGTCTGAATGCTGATTAATGATAAGAAACCTGACATTACAATGGATTGGGTAAAATACATTGTGGGACTCTAGTTAGGTTACCAAGGACATTTCACAACTTTTAGGGCAGGGCTTGCCAAAATGCAATCTATTCAAAAGCAGTCAGGAAAATATTTCTTCCCTAATTACGGATGATGCCATGTAGTTTTACTGACTCATAATGGAGTTAAAACCTTTATATTTTGACAACTTAAACATCAAAAAGAAAAATAAACCTGCTATGTTGGATCTTCCCTCATAAATGGCTTCAGGTTAAGACTTCCTGTCTAAGAGCCACAACAAGTCTGATGTCTGGAAAAACAGAACTTTCCTTTGGTATAATAAAAGATGTTTATAAGAAAAGGAAGCATATTAATCATAGAAATAAATGGCAGGTGAGTTATTTTGAAGCAAAATTAAAATTTATAAAATCAAAGAAAAAATCATGTGAATTTCTCCAAATACACAAACTTTATCTATTTAGTAAAAATAAAAATATGATCACCGATATACTTATCACAAAAATGCCATAAGTGTATTGATTAGAATGTGTATCTCTAGAGAGAATGAGTGCTTTTTTCCTATTACAACCCATAAGCCCAGCTCATAAGAGAAAACACGCACAAATAGCTTTGTCAAAAAAGGAGAAATAGCATTTAGAGATGCAAAACATCATTTTGAGGTTTTCCAGGTACCATAATGATAGTTTTTCTTACCACTGAATATTCATGACACCTCATAAAACTAATGATAAACATAAAAATTGATGTGAACGTTTGACTAATCTGCTCTTATTTGTTTGGAAGAGCTGTCGTAATTGCCTGGTTTGTAAATTAAACATCTGCTATGGGAATAAACAAAAACATAACTGAGCATATTCAAATAAATTGAATTCACTATGTTTTCATAAATTTTATTATATGCACTCATCAATTTTATTACACCTGAGTGCAGCATTGCTGCCAAAGTGAATGCATTTTTTGATGTCCTATTTGTAAGAATAAATGCTCTCTTTTTCTAATAAAATACAGGTATTATTTAGAACATGTTTAAAAGAATGTTTCAATAGCCAAGCTCAACAGATTGATGCAACCTGCCATATTGGTTGAACATGAGTGGGAGCCCCACTACCAGCTTCTTTAAGAGTTTCAGTGGACCATTAAAATTATGTTTATATTGAAGTATCACATAACAAACAAAATAAGAATCATTTCAGTTTAGCCAAATTAATCCGTCTAATGTTTGGCAAAGCCATATTTTTCTAGCTTCTTAACCATACACGATGAAATATATTGCAGAACAATTAACCAGATCAAGGGACACAGTGAAAGAAACCAAGTGGACTTGGCAAAATGTGGGAGTCATGCATTTGATGTTATTATATATTTTTCCTTAGTGCTGCATACCTACTAAAATGATTTATAGCAATATTTCAATTCTGTGAAGAGATTACCAAGATAAATTAAGTATTTCAAGCAACAGACAAGTAATGGATGGAAAGAACACTTTGCTGTTACAGCTACTAAACCCAACATTAGAATGACTGCCTGTGAAAGGAAATGATGTAAAGTGTCATAATACAAAATAAAACATGGCTTAGAAATCCCTGACTGGATATTTGTAAGGTGTGTTCCACATTATTCTGAGAAGTATAAAATGATAATGATAGACATATTGTATGATTCCCCTTCAATATTTGCATAAATGACACAAACATGCTGACATGATAGATCCCATTGTAAAAAAAAAAAAAAAAAAAAAAAAAAAAAAAAAAAAAAAAAAAAAAAAAAAAAAAAAAAAAAAAAAAAAAAAAAAAAAAAAAAAAAAAAAAAAAAAAA
>PVKP010032674.1:0-25694 GCA_004027715.1 Plecturocebus donacophilus | reverse complement strand
CAACAGCAACAAAAATAGCCGGACGTGATGGCATGCACCTGTAGTCCCAGCTGCTTGAGAGGCTGAGGCAGGGCTGGGCATGGTGGCTCACGCTTGTAATCCAAGCACTTTGGAGGCCAAGGTGGGGGGATCACCTGAGGTCGGGAGTTCAAGACCAGCCTGACCAACATGGTGAAACCCCATCTTTAAAAAAAAAAAAGGAAAGAGAGGCTGAGGCAGGAGAATTGCCTGAAGCTGGGAGACCAAGGTTGCAGTGAGCTGAGATCATGCCACTGCACTCCAGCCTGGGCAACAGAGTGAGACTCTATTCCCAAAAATTAAACAAAACAAAACGAAAAGAAAGAGAAATCAAAATATTAGTCTCTAAGGATTGCACTGAGAATTGAGATCTCAACGTGTCCACCGTGCCTGGTACACAGTATAACACAGAAAATGTCAGTTTCATTATAGTTACTGGGATTCTTTCGAGAGCAGGGATTCAGCCCTATTCATTTAAGTAATCCCTCAGTGCTCTGCACATGACTTCTTTATAGTTGTTGAATTGAACAGGGATCAAAGAACGGTTTGTTGTCTGGCCTCTTCATTTTATTTTATTTAATTAATTAATTTTTGAGATAGAGTTTCACTCTTGTTACCCAGGCTGGAGTGCAATGGCATGATCTCGGCTCACTGCAATCTCCGTCTCCTGGTTTCAAGTGATTCTCCTGCCTCAGCCTCTCAAGTAGCTGAGATTACAGGCATGTGCCATCATGCCGGGCTAATTTTGTATTTTTAGTAGAGACGGGGTTTCACCATGTTGTTCAGGCTAGTCTCGAACTCCCAACCACCGGTGATCCAGCAGCCCTGGCCTCCCAAAGTGCTGGGATTACAGGCTTGAGCCACCGTGCCTGGCCCCAGTCTCATTTTACACATGAGAAACTGAGCAGCCCAGAGGGCAACTGTAAGTCATCCATATCCCACTTGTATCTTCTGGCCGGATCCTTTTTGTTACCCTTGAGAAAGAGTCTCACTCTATCGCCTAGCCTGTAGTGCAATGTCAGGATCTCGGCTCACTGCAACTTTCACCTTCCGGAGGGTCAAACGATTCTCTTGCCTCAGCTTCCTGAGTAGCTGGGATTACAGGCATGTGCCACCAAGTCTGGGTAATTTTGTAGTTTTAGTAGAGATGGGGTTTCTCCATGTTGGTCAGGCTGGTCTTGAACTCTTGACCTCAGGCAATCCGCCTGCCTTGGCCTCCCAAAGTGCTGGGATTAAAGGCGTGACCCACCTCGCTTGGCTGCTAATTCTTTTGTTGTTGTTGTTGAGACGGGGTCTCTGTATGTTGCCCAGGCGAGTCTAAAATTCCTGGGGTTGGCCGGGCATGGTGGCTCATGCCTGTAATCCCAACACTTTGGGAGGCTGAAGTGGGTGGATCACCTAAGGTTGGGAGTTCGAGACCAGCCTGAACAGCATGGAGAAACCTTGTCTCTACTAAAAATACAAAATTAGCCAGGCGTGGGTGGTGCATACCTATAATCCTAGCTACCTGGGAGGCTGAGCCAGAAGAATAGCTTGAACCGGGGAGGTGGAGGTTGCAGTGAACCAAGATCGTGCCATTGCACTCCAGCCTGGGCAATAAGAGCAAAATTCCATCTCAAAAACTAAAATAAAATAAAATTCCTGTGTTCAAGTCTCCTACCCTGGCCTCCCAAAGTGATACAATTGCAGGTATCAGACTTGATTTTTTTTTTTTTTTTTTTGAGACAGAGTCTTGCTTTGTCACCAGGCGCCAGGTGACAGTGTTGCAATCTCCGCTCACTGCACCCTCCACCTCCTGTGTTCAAGCAACTCTCCTGCCTCAGCCTCCTGAGTAGCTGGGACTAGAGGCGCCCACCACCACACCCAGCTAATTTTTGTATTTTAGTAGAGACAGGGTTTCACTATGTTGGCCAGGATGGTCTCAATCTCTTGACCTCTTGATCTGCCTGCCTCGGCCTCCCAAAGTGCTGGGATTACAGGTGTGAGCCATCACACCTGGCCTTGGGACTTGATTTCTTATATGGTGAGGAAAGTAACTGGCCTCTGTAGGGAGTGGTAGATATGGGTTTGACCCCAGCTCTGCCAACCACCAAAGTCCAAGTGTTTCTCGTCCACCTGGATCGCCTCAGACACTTGCAGGATGTGGTAAGTAAAATGACAGAGGTGCGCAGAAGGTGCTCCGGGAACAGCTTGTTTTCATGTTTACAATGGCTTCTTTCCCTAGCCAAGGACTCTATTAGCCTTTCCACTTGCAGACAGGCTGAGCTCGCTGAGGGAGTCAGGCCCCACAGGGCTCCCTGCCAACCTCCCATCATTGTGACTGAATTTGTTCTTTACTTTTCTTCCAGGATCATCAGCACACTTGTAACAATAATAATCATCTTTCCAACCGGGTATACTGTTTCACGGTTTACAAAGCACTTTCACATCCATTATCTCATTTAATCACTTCCTCCTCCACATTCCTACAACAGTTTCTTGGTACCTCTTCAGTATAACATTCTGCCTGGTATAACAGGCCTATTTCCCTTTATTATATTTAAAAAAATTTTTTTTTTTTTTTTTTGAGACGGAGTACCACTCTGTCACCCAGGCTGCAGTGCAATAGTGCAATCTCAGCTCACCACAAAGTCCACCTCCCAGGTTCAAGTGATTCTTCTGCCTTAGCCTCCCGAGTAGCTAGACTACAGGTGTGAGCCACCACGCCCAGCTAATTTTTGTATTTTTAGCAGAGATGGGGTTTTTCCATGTTGGTCAGGCTGGTCTCAAACTCAAACCTCAGGTGATCTGCCCGCTTTGGCCTCCCAAAGTGCTGGGATTACAGGTGTGAGCCACTGTGCCCAGCCTACTGCATTTATTTTTACTCACAAGTTTCAGTGTATATAATTCAGGCATCTTTGCATCTTGGACCCTTCTGTGTACAAAGTGGGGGCAGTAAAAGTTTGATATGCCAGTCACGGTAGCCTTTGACCACAGTATCAGTTACTTGGGAGACTGAGGCAGGAGGATCGCTTGAGCTCAGGAGTTTGAGTCCAGCCTGGGCAACATAGCAAGACCCTGTCTCTGAAAAAAAAGTTTGCCATATTGAATCATCAGTGTTGCAGGTCTCTCTCATTCATTACTGCCTTCTTCATTCCTTTCCTTCAATGGAGTTGTCTACTAAGGACAAAGCTGGGTTCTTTGGAGGGGAAATGAGGCAAGAAGTTCAGAATCAAGTTAGGGAAGACACAAGTGAAGTCCATGACCCCTGGTAGGCCACAGTACATGCTTCATATTTCAGCAGAGGTGCAAACACTGTTGGGGCTGGGCATGGTGACTCACACCTGTAATTCTAGCATGGCGGGAGGCTGAAACAGGAGGACTGCTAAAGGCCAGGAGTTCAAGACCAGCCCAGGCAATAGAAGGAGACCTCGTCTTTACAAAAAATACAAAAATTAAAAAACATAGGCTGGGCGTGGTGGCTCAGGCCTGTAATCCAAGCACTTTGGAGGCCAAGGCGGGTGGATCACCTGAGGTTGGGAGTTCAAGACCAGCCTGACCAACATTTCGGTGAAACCCTGTCTTTTACAAAATAAATAAATAAATAAGAAAAAAAGAAAAAAAAATTAAAAAACATAGACAGGTCTTGCAGCATGCACTTGTGGTACCACCTACTCAGGGGCCGAGTCAGGATGATCACCGAAGCCCAAGGAGGCTCCAGGGAGCCATGTTCTTGCCACTCTTCTGCAGCCTGGGGTACAGAGCAAGATCCCATCTCAAAGAACAAACAAAAAGGAAAAAAATTACAAATAAAACACTGTTGCTTCCCAGAGTTTGGGGTGACTTTTTTTTTTTTTTTTAAGACAGGGTCTCACTGTGTCACCCAGGCTGGAGTGCAGTGGCAGGATCATGACTCACTGCAGCTTCAACCTTCCAGGGTCAGGTGATCCTTCAATAGTTTGGGGGGCTGGGTGCAGTGGCTCACACCTGTAATGCCAGCACTTTGAGAGGCCTAGGTGAGCAGATCATGAGGTCAGGAGCTCAAGACCAGCCTAGCCAACATAGTGAAATCCCCATCTCCACTAAAAATACAAAATTAGCTGGGTGTGGTGGCACACACCTGTAGTCCCAGCTACTCAGGAGGCTGAGGCAGGAGAAATGCTTCAACCTGGGAGGTAGAGGTTGCAGTGAGCCGAGACCATGCCATTGCACTCTAGCCTGGGTGACAGAGTGAGACTTCGTCTCAAAAAAAAAAAAAATAGTTTCGGGTGACTGATTTTATCTGGGGGTGATTGGGAAGCAGGAATTCTTCTTGGAAGGATCTTACCCAGCAGAGAAGGAAACTGTGGGGCTGAAGGGGCAGACAGCGGCCAGATTTGGGAAGGGCCAGAGATGTGTCCCTTGGGAAAGAGTGGACAGCTGCATGGAAAAATTCTCCTCAAGACAAAAAGGGGAAGGGGGCAAAATGGGTTGCTTGTCTAACACCCCGAAATGTCCTAGGGGAGAGGCATCAGAGAGCTGAAGTTTGGGGAAAAGGAGAACGCTTCCTCCCACACTCAGATGCTGCTTAGAAAAGCACATGGAGCACAACTCCCTGGCATTTTTCTTTTTCTTTCTTTTTTTTCGAGATGGAGTTTCACTCTTGTGGCCCAGGCTGGAGTGCAATGGTGCGATGTTGGTTCACCGCAACCCCCGCCTCCCGGGTTCAAGCAATTCTCCTGCCTCAGCCTCCCAAGTAGCTGGGATTACAGGCAAGCACCACCATGCCCAGCTAATTTTGTATTTTTAGTCGATAAGGGGTTTCTCCATGTTGGTCAGGCTGGTCTTGAACTCCCGACCTCAGGTGATCTGCCTGCCTCAGCCTCCCAAAGTGCTGAGATTACATGCGTAAGCCACCACACCCGGCCCATTTTTCTTTTTTGTTCTTTCTTTTTTTTTGAGATGGAGTCTCATTGTCACCCAGGCTGGAGTGCAGTGGCGGATCTCGGCTCACTGCAACCTCTGTCTTCCAGGTTCAAGTGATTCTTCTGCCTCAGCCTCCCGAGTAGCTGAGACTACAGGTGCCCGCCACCATGCCAGCTAATTTTTGTATTTTAGTAGAGATGGGGTTTCACCATGTTGGCCGGGCTGGTCTCGAATTCCTGACCTCAGGTGATCCACCCACCTCTGCGTCCCAAAGTGCTGGGATTACAGGGATGAGCCACCACACCTGGCAACTTTTCTTTTTTCTTTTTTTTTTTTTAAGATGGGGTTTCACCATGATGGCCAGGCTGGTCTTGAACTCTTGACCTCAGGTGATCCACCCACCTCGGCCTCCCAAAGTGTTAGGATTACAGGCGTGAGCCACCGCGCCCTGCCTCTTTTTTCTTTCTTTCTTTTTTTTTTTTGGGACAGGGCCTTGCTCTGTCGCCCAGGCTGGAGTACAGTGGCACGATCTTGGCTCACTGCAGCCTCGACGTCCCGGCTCAAGTGATCCTCCTGCCTCAGCCTCCGGAGTCGCTGGGACTACAGGTGTGTGCCACCACCCCTGCTAATTTTTTTATTTTAATTTTCATAGAGACAGGGTCTTGCTATGTTGTCCAGGCTGATCTGAAACTCCCGGGCTCAATCGATTCTCCAGCCTCGACATTTCGAAGTGCTGAGATTCCAGAGGGGTAGGGGTGCGGGTGGGAAAAAAAAAGTAAAGGGGTGAGGGGCGCCCATCTCCTGCCATCCTTCTCTGGGGAGAGGAGGGTGCTTTAAGTCCCAAATTCCTCCTGGAGGGAATAGGGGAGGCAGAAATTCCCCAAGTTTTCTCCAGAAATAAAGGTGGAGGGGGGTGCACAGTTCCCACTTTCTTCTGATAAAGGAGGGACAGGGAAAGTGGCCCCCAAGAGTGCTTAGAAAAGGAGTGGATGCGCCCCAAATACTCCTGGGAAAAGGCGGTGGGCCCTGGATTCCCCAAATGCTCCTTAGGGATCCTGAACCCATGTTTATATACGAAACAGAGCTGGGGTCCCGAATCTACAAAATCATCGTGATTCCGGCAATTGTCCTCAGAAAAACGGACCGGGAAAAAAAACAAACAAACAAACTCAAACTCTCTCAGAAGAGGGGCCGGGGCAAGATTCCCAAAGATTCTCCTTAGAACGGCGGGCCATGGAAAAGAAGCCCGAAGCAGAGTCTTCTCAAGGAACGGGGGCTCGCGCCAGAATCTCCAAGATTCTCCTGGAGAGAGAAGGTCAAAGCCACAAGACAAGGCAGACACAGCGCGGAGCCACCGTAGTCCCTCGGGAACACGGCCAGGCCACGACGCGCCCGGGTTCCTCCGAGACACCGCCCGCCGCCCGGCGTAGCCGCCCCACGCCCGCCCGGCCCAAGCCGCCTCCAGTGCATTGTGGGTGGGGTGCCCCTGCAGAGCACTGCGGGGAACCCCCTGCCCAGCCAGCAGCCGGCCACCGGGTGGCCCAGGCGATCCGCCCTCCGGGGTTCGAGTGAGCCGGCCACAAATTGACGCATCCCTCTAGGCCCCGCCCTCGCAGGGGTTCCCGCCCCGAAGATTAGGTCCCGCCCCCGCATGGCCTTGAGTGGCTCTGAGGCCCACTCCTGTCTGCCATTGGCAGGATACCTGTCAGTCATTCGGTCCCACCTCCTCGGACCCGCCCCGGCCGGCGGCGCGATCCCGAGAACCAGCCGGCCCGCGCACTCATTGGTCATCATGCGCTGTCCGTCATGAAGTTGGCCACACCTTCTGTGGTATGCGGGTCCTAGGAGTCTCGGCTGGACCTCATTGGTCTGTGGCGCCTTCACTCGGAGAGACGCGCCTCAACCCGGAAGTTTGCGAGGCGAAATCTGCCTAGCAACCGGGGAAGCCGGGCTGTGAAGCGGGCAATTTCAGTGTGAGACTGAGCGGCGAGACCGAGCGGCGGCTCCGAGCGCGGCGCGGCGCCTCCTCCCGCCCGGGGTCAGCGCCCCGGCGCGCGCACGCGCACCCCCGCCGCCCGAGCGCGCCCCGCGCCGCCCGCGCAGTCGGTCGGTCGGTCGTCTGTCCTGTCGCCGCCGCCACCGCCGCCGCCGCGGGCGCCACCTGAGGGAGTCGCCTCCGCGGGACGCCACAGGACCTGACCGGACTGCACCGCCCGAGACCGTCCCGTGGCCCGGCCGCCGTCGGCGGGGGCGCCGAGCAACTTCGGTGAGTGGGGGGCCGGCGCCGCTGGCGGGTCCCGGCTTCCGGTGTCCCGGGCTATCTGGGGCTTCCGCTTCTCCCGCACCACCTTCGCCGAGCGGACTCTCTTCTTTACAGGAACTCCCTCTCAGGGAATCCCCATGCTCTGCGGCCCCCCGCCTCTCCAGGGGCCCCCCGCCTCTCTAGGGGACCCCATCTCTCTAGGGGACCTTCGCCTCTCTTGGGGACCCCCGCCTCTCTAGGGACCCTCCCGCCTCTCCAGGGGACCACCACTTCTCTAGGAGACCCCCATCTCTTGTAGACCCCATCTCTCCAAGCAGAGGACCCCATCTTTCTAGCGACTCCTGCCTCTAGGGGACTTTCTCCTCTAGGGGACCCCTGCCTTTCTAGAAGATCCCCATCTCTCTAGGGTACCCCTGCCTCTCTAGGTGATCCCCACCTCTCTAGGGGATCCCCGCTTCTCTAGAGGATCCCCCACCTCTTTAGGGGACCCCGTCTCTGTCTAGGGGATCCCAGCCTCTCTAGGGGACCCTGGTCTCTAGGGGACCTGGTCTCTAGGGAACCCCCGCCTCTCTAAGGGGAGCCCTGTCTCTCTAGGCGACCCTGCTTCTCTGAGGGGACCCCCCCTTATCTGGGGCTCCCCTGCTTCTCTGAGGACCCCTGCCAGAGGGAACCCCCATCTCTCTGAGGAATCCTGCCTTTGAGAGAAACGAATTCCCTTCTTTGGGGTGCCCCAACTCTTTGAGGAACCCCACTTATCTGAGGGGACTCCCTCCTCATAGGGTCCCTCCACTTTACTGAGGAACCCGCCCCTTTGAGGGACCCCTGCTTCCCTAGGGACTCTCTCTTATCTGAGGACCCCTGCCTCTGAGGGGTGTCCCTTTCTCTGAGGGACCCCTGCCTCTTTGAGGGGAACCCGCATCTCTCTGAGAGAACCTCTGCCTCTCTGAGGGTCCCCCCATCTCTGAGGAGCTCTGGCCCAAGACCCTATCCTCACTTGTCTAAGGAGACCCCTGCTTCTATTAGGGTATACTTTCTCTAGAGATCTCCCACCTTTTGGGGACCTCTGGGAAACCCCTGCTTCCCTGGGGGACCCCTCTTTTCAGAAGACATTCCTGCTTCTCAGAGGAAGCCCTACCCCTCTGAGGAGACCTCCCCACCCCGGCTTCTCAGCTGGGTGGTCCCACACTTTTCTGACTTGTCCTCCTTTTTTTTTTCTTCTGAGACAGTCTCACTCTATCGCCCAGGCTGGAGTGTAATGTCTCACAGCAACCTCCACCTCCCGGGTTCAAGCAACTCTCCTGCCTTAGCCTCCAGAGTAGCTGGGACTACAGGCACCCACCACCATGCACAGCTAATTTTTGTATTTTTGTAGAGACGGGGTTTTACCATGTTGGCCAGACTGGTCTCCAACTCCTGACCTCAGGTGATTCACCTGCGTCAGCCTCCCAAAGTGCTAGGATTACAGGTGTGAGCCACCATGCTGGGTCCCCCTACTTTTTGATCAGTGCCTTCACTTTCCTGAGGAGGTCCCCCACTTTGAAATGCCCGTCTGACTGGATCCTTAGTTATCTGATGTATACCCCTACTTTACCAGTATCCTACTTTTCTGTTTCTTCTGGGTCCCCTAATACTCTGTGGTTGCTGTAGTTTTCTGAGAGGTCCCCAGTTTCTCCAGAGGTTTTCCCTGTAACTTGTGATGTCCCGGTCCTGTAGGATCCTCACACTTCTGAGGTGTATCTCCCCTTTTCCAAGATATTTCTTCTCCTGATGGGAGACACTGTGGCTCTCTTCACTTCTTTGAGGGGTCCCTCTGAATTCCGTGGGGTTCCCTCCCACTTGCCTGAGGGCATTCCCTCTTTATAGAGGTTTTCCTTCTGATTTTCTAAGGGGAACACTATCCTTGGAGGCTTCACGTCAAGCTTCTCCTCTTTGTGTCTGTGGCACCCACTTCCCCCGACTGTGGAGGAGGAGAGCAGAAATGTACCCCTCCTTCAGTCTTTGTTGCCACTCTAGGGGTATTCTCTAGACTTTTATCTCAGTTTCCAGGGGCCTGGAGGATTTTGTGGCTGGAGAGGAAACTGGGGGACAGAGAGGCAAAAAGCGTGATTTCCTCATGTCCCTCTAAGACCTGCTAGATTTGGGGGAGCAGGAGCTGCTACTAGATGACCACCTTAGTTCCTCCATTTTCCAGCCATGGGGCCATCACAGTGTTGTCAGGCTTTTGTGAGGACAAAAGGGACAAGGCAGAAACATTGTCTCCCCATTATCACACTGTCAAGCTGTGGGACTGACCCACTTCCTGTCCCATCCCTCAGTCCTCCCTCTGCATAGTATAACTTAACCTTTCCTCCCCTTGCTGAAAAAAGAAAAAAATAAAAAGGAGAAGAAAACTCTCCTTCCTCTCTTCCTGTTGCATTTTCTCTCCTGAGACTCCCTGATTCAACCCTCGATCAAATAGGATCCCCAGTTCATAGGCCACTTTGGTTTAAAAGACAGAGCAAGAAGCAGGAAATGGGTCACCTCAGATCCAGAAACAGTGGAAGGGAGGCAAGGGACAGGATTTGATGACATTTTTGTAAGTTTTAGGTGACTTCAGCCTGGCCCAAAAGGAACATTTTACGTGGCGTTTACAAATCTTGTATGTACTTTTTTTAATGGCCCACCCTGGATTCCAAGTTCACTCCAGTAGCTAATTTTATCTGCTTTGCCAAACGCAGAGCTCTGTGGAGCCCAAGTAGATGAATGCTGGCATTGAGAGATGGTCCAAAGGACAGGAATGAACTCAGTTTGAAACCTGAGTAACTTGTAACCACTTCGTGTCCACGCATAAGTCTCGAGCTAAAAACGTGGGGAGAGTGTGACGGAAGCGGAGTTCTGAAGTATAGGCTGCGCTCGTGTTTGCGTTAGCATTTCAACAAGTTCTTTCCTCTGACTCCACTGAAACTGCAGTTCACTTTACAGTTTGACTGAGGGCAGTCTCTCTCCTATTCCTTTCCATCTGGGTCTTGCTTAATTTGAGTCCTTTGTGAAGACTCCTGCCGAGGCTATAATTTGAGTTCTAAATCTGTCGGTGGACCATGTGGACACAAGTTTCAACTCGAGCTATTTTCTTCTGGGGAGAAGTGCTTGGAGACTTTCCTGGGCCCTCTGCTGCTGGGCTAAGTCAAGTCCAGGCAGGAGGCTTCGGCAGACCTGCTTGCTGTTCTCCTGCCTCTTCCTGGTCAGCCGTAGGCCCTGCCCTCAGGGGAAGGGAAAGATGGTGGGGAGCTTGGGGCTGAGATGAGGGTAGAGAAGTGCCGGCACATACTTACTATTTTATTTTATTTGTTTTGAGACAGGTTCTCACTTTGTCACTTAGGCTGGAGTGTAGTGGCGCAGTCTCAGCTCACTGCAACCTCTGCCCCACTGGCTTACATGATCCTCCCACCTCAGCTTCTGAAGTAGCCAAGGCCACAGGCGCATGCCACTGTGCCCGGCTATATTTTTTGTATTTTTGGTAGAGATCAGGATCTTACCATGTTGCCCAGGCTGGTCTTGAACTCCTGAGCTCAAGTGATCTGCCCGCCTCAGCCTCCCAAGGTGTTGGGATTATAGGCGTGAGCCACTGTGCCCTGCCTATAATTTTAAATAAAACCTATAGGACCAGCAGATGGGTTGTTAAAAAGGGAATGGGCAACTTTGAAGTCAGAAGGACCCAGTTCAGATTCTGGTGCTGCCCTTCTTAGTTGTGTGGCCTTCGACAAGTAATGGTACAAAACGGGCATGTCGTTAACTATTTGAGGGAACACATGGCTGTGAATGTGTGTGAAGATGCTTACTCATGACGGGAGGTGCTTCCTAGGTGGATGAATGAATGAATACAAGATGGTGAACTGGAGGCGGGCAGCACAGCTCCTGACACACAGTTGCTGTGCAGTAAAGGCTGCTTGTTGTGCTCATGAGATGAGGGTCCTGGCCTGGACTCCCAGACGAGGAAGTGCTTGATATTCTGCCAAGGCTAAAAATGCGTGAAGAGAAAGAAACTTGGTATGTCTCTTGGAAAACCCACTCCCCCACTGAGTCTCTTAGCAAGAGTGTTCTGTGTTCTGATACCAGATGTGAGATGGATTTGCTGTGTGGCAAGGTGTTTGTGTTTCTCTTGGCCTTGGCATCTCCTCCTGTAAAATGGGGTAATTTGTGAATTAAGGGCAAGTAGGGAGATGTATTACTCTAATTAGACCACAAGGAAGATAGAAGATTATCATGAACTTGAAGAATTGTGGGAAGAAAAAAAATAGATGAACTATGTAAACCTAAGGGATCATATGCATATTATGAGACTGCTTGTGTGAGTGAGTCTCGCGGTTACCTGCTGAGTGATCTGTTCTTACGCTTTAGAACCTTGAAAGAAGAACCGTCCTTTCATTGTAATAGATCAGATTTGGGGACAAAAGGCTGGGAAAGTGATGTACAAAGGCATTTGACGCCACACAATAATAGTACTTTGAGAGGGCCAGTGTGTGGCTTAGTACCCACAAGGAGATCAGAATTCACCTTAAGCTCCTGAGGCCCAGAGGGCTGTTGAGACGCTAACTCAGCTTAGAGGGTGGGGTGGGGGGCAGTGGAATAGAGGGGAATGGACAGGACATTTAAAAATAATTTTTTTTGAGAGGATTTTTTTCTTAACAATTAGTGAAAGCCATAGAATCATAGCTGGTGAATTAGGCCCAGCCTTCTTCACTTACTAGTATGGGAACAGATGGCATTCTGCCCCGACGGCTAAAACCCAGGAGGAAATAAAGGCTGAAAACCTGGTATGCTGCTCCTATGTTTGAAGAGAAGGTTGTGTTTATTGTTTGTTTTCTTCCTTGAAATATACCCTCTCTTTTCCTCCTTCCCTCCTTTCTCTTTTTCATACATACATATACAGACACACACTGACTTTGGTATTGAAGTAAAGAAATATCCACCAATCTTAAATATCTTTCAGTTCTTTGAAGGACAGTTAATCCATTACATGGGAAAGGAGCAAAATTTATTATATTTAAAAAAGTAAGAACTAAGGTAAACAACTTTAAAGAGACCACTCTTCCTTTGAAATTATGCTGTCTCTTGTGTGCCATAGACTTCACTCTGGTGGATGGTGGCGCCACCACCAAGTCTCTGTCTAACAGGAAGTTTCTTAAACTTTTTTTAATTGAAGGATCCTTACAGCAATAAAAAACCCTGGATAGTTAGAAATTATATTGATCTAGGTACATTTATTAAATGTAATGTAACATGGTTATCTGTTGGTGGGCAGCTCTAAAAGGCATGTGGGCCCAAACACTGCCCAGCTTCTAACTCTGGACAATAAAAACTGTTGATTTATGGAACTGAAATAGCTAGGGAAGTCAGGGTTTCCTTCCTGTTGGAGACAGCACTGGGGGCATTAAATCCCTGTGGGATCTTGATGATAAGAAATAAGCTGACCTCTTTTGGAATTGGGAAATAACTACTGTATCAAGTGGTTCCATCCAAATGAATGGATGGTGTTATTTTTAATTTCTAGTATTAAGTTCGGCTTTATCCTCTCTGAAACTTGACTGCCTTTGTTTATACTGGTGTATCTTTTGAATAAGAGTGTTTTTTTTTTTGTTTGTTTTTTGAGACAGGGTCTCACAGTCTGTCATCCAGGCTGGAGTGCAGTGGTGCAATTACAGCTCACTGCAGCCTCGACTTCGAGGCTCAAGTCATCCTCCCACCTCAGCCTCTTGAGTAGCTGGGACTACAGGCATGCGCCACCATGCCCTGCCAATTTTGTAATTTTTGTAGAGACAGGGTCTTGCTATGTTGCCTAGGCTAGTCTTGAACCCCTGGGTTCAAGTGATTCTCTCACTTTAGCCTCCCAAAGTGTTGGGATTACAGGTGTGAGCCACCCAGGCTGGAGTGCAGTGGCATGATCTCGGCTCACTGCAACCTCCGCCTCCTGGGTTCTAGCAGTTCTCTGCCTCAGCCTCCCTAGTAGCTGGGATTACAGGTGCCTGTAACCATGCCTAGCTAATTTTTGTATTTTTAGTAGAGCCAGGATTTCACCATCTTGACCAGGCTGGCCTTGAACTCCTGATCTCGTGATCCACCTCGGCCTCCCAAAGTGCTGGGATTACAGGCTTGAGCCACCCCACCCAAACACCAAAACACACTTTTGGTGTTCATTCACACCAAAAGAATGAACAGGCTTGAGCCAAGTTCATTCTTTTAAATTGGCTTATAAGGGGCCAGGCACTGTGGCTCAGGCCTGTAACCCCTAGCACTTTGGAAGGCTGAGGCAGGCAGATCACTTGAGGTTAGGACTTTGAGACCAGCCTGGCCAAAATGGTGAAATTCTGTCTCTACTAAAAATCCAAAAATTAGCTGGATGTGGTGGCATATGCCTGTAATCCCAGCTACTCAGGAGGCTGAGGCACAAGAATCGCTTGAGCCTGAGAGGCGGAGGTTGCAGTGAGCTGAGATCAAGCCACTGCACTCCAGCCTGAGTGACACTGAGACTCTGTAAAAAATAATTGGCTATAAGGGACAAGTGAATACTCAAATAAGAGCTTTACTTGTGTGGCCATAAGATATAGTGTGTGTGTTTTCTAGTGCAATTTACATTAGCAATTAGAAAGTGCTAAATTTTCTGGCCCATGTAACGTCTATGCCAACAAATAATTTAGGAATAAACATTCTCATGCCCAAGATGAAACGTTTTCATGGTGGGTGATGGGGGTCTGGCCATGAGCAGGACCGACGAAATTGGCCTTCTAGCAGCTTACATCTTAGTTGAAAACGAGTAAACAAGCAAATGCATGAAAGAATATTGTGGGGTTTCTTTAGAATATCCCTAAGTGCTGCAGCTACCCTCGCTGGGAGCTTCAGGTGGCGTTTCTTGGAGGTTTAGAAGTGAAACCTCACTACCTCTTTAATTTCCTCACTGGGCTCCTGTTTCCTGTCTCTAAAAGGAGACAGAAATTATGGCATTTTCCCACTTGATTGTTGGTAATAGTTTATTCATGACCGCTGTGGCTGTAATCTTGGAGAAACGAGAGAAACTGGGATGGTTATGGCAGGGAGCATTTTCAGGTTCTTCCTTCTGTTTTTTTTTTTTTTTTTTTTTGAGACAGAGTCACTCCACTCTATCGCCCAGGCTGGAGTGCAGTGGCGATCTCAGCCTCGTTTTTTTTTTTTTTTTTTTTTTAAGACTCTGTCTCAAAAAAACATTTAGACAAGCTGGGACTGCCTGGTGTTGGTCGTGGCTTAGGAATAATGAGATTTCCAATAGATGACTGCTTTGTTGTGTATTGGTAGATGCTTGGTGCATGAATTTCCCTCTGCCCAGCCTTTCTTCTTCTTCTTTTTTTTTTTTGAGATGGAGTCTCGCTTTGTTGCCCAGACCGGAGTACGATCTCCGCTTACTGCAACCTCTGCTTCCCAGGTTCAAGTGATTCTCCTGTCTCAGTCTACCGAGTAGCTGGGACTACAGGTGCATGCCACCAAGCCCGGCTAATTTTTTGTATTTTAGTAGAGACGGGGTTTCACCGTGTTGCCCAGGCCGGTCTCGAACTCCTGAGCTTAGGCAATCCACCCGCCTCAGTCTTTCAAGGGGCTGGGATTACAGGTATGAGCTACCATGCCCGGCCCAGGCTTTCCTCTTTTTTTTTTTCTCTTTTTTTACACTGACATTTCTACCTTCTGGACAAAGGCTTTCCTCTTACACTGGGACTGGGAAGGTGCTGTTTAGACTTTTTTATGCTGGACAAGGCCAGAGGTCTTAGATTTGACAGGGGCTTTTCTTAAATGTATCTTCTAGAGGTGGGCCGGAGAGCAAGGCTGGATATTCATTTTGGGCACAGCCTCCACGGAGAGAGGGAGGTTATTAGAAGGAGAGTTTCTGGTAGTCTTTTTTTTTTCCTTCCACCCAAATTCTGACTCCAGTGGTGGAGAGGCAGGCCTAGGCCGGAAGTGGGCGTGGACAAGTAATACAACTGTGCATGTGACCAGGCTCCCACCTCTGGGCTCTGCTGCCCTTGGGAAGTGGATGCTTGCTCCCTCCTAACTTCCTGTTCTCCCTCCTTACAGGCAGTTCTTGGGCCCCAATTTGAGCATAGCAAATACGTTTAAGGCCCGGCACGGTGGCTCTCACCTGAAATCCCAGCACTTTGGGAGGCTGAAGCAGGTGGATTATTTGAGCCCAGGTGTTGGAGACCAGCCGGGCCAACATGGCAAAACCTCATCTCTACTAAAAATGTAAAAACTAACTGGGTGTGGTGGTGCACACCTGTAGTCCCAGGTACTGAGGGAGGCTGAGGCAGGAGAATTGCTAGAACCCAGGAGGCAGAATTTGCAGTGAGCTGAGATTGTGCCACTGTACTCCAGCCTAGGCAACAAGAGTAAGACTCTGTCTCAAAAAAAGAAAAAAAGAAAAGAAAACAGATTCAAGTTCCCTGTTTTTCCTTGGTAAGCCGCTTGTCAGAGCTGGGAGCCACCAGTGAGTACTTGCCAGCTTTGGGGTCTCAGCTAATGCACCCACTCAGAGGCCTATCTGGCAGGGTGAACAAAAAGGTGGTTTCTTGTTACATTACCACAGTGTGCCCCTCAGGACCTTGTCTGCACCAAGAGCTGTTTGGAGGTGTGCATGGAACCTAAAGAAGCTGACAGTAGGTAGGCCCTTCAGGAAGAGTGTGCTCTTGTTTGCAGTTGCTTAAGGCTTATTGCTTTATAAAAGTACCATGGGAGGCCCTGTGCAGTAGAAACTTTAGAGCCAAAAAACCTTGGGCTTGATCCTGATTCTACCACTTGCTGGCATGTGACCTTGGAAAAATAGCCTAACTTGAAGTGGCCTACTGTTTCTTTTCTTTCTTTTTTCTTTTCTTTCTTTTTTTTTTTTTTTTGAGACAGAGACTTGCTCTGTCACCTAGGCTGGAGTATGGTGGTGCAATCTGGGCTCACCGCAACCTCCGCCTCCCAGGTTCAGGTTTCTTCTGCATCAGCCTCCTAAGTAGCTGGGACTACAGGCCCACACCACCACACCTGGATAACTTTTTGTATTTTTAGTAGAGAAGGGGTTTCACCATATTGGCCAGTCTGGTCTCGAACTCCTGACCTTGTCATGCACCTGCCTCGGCCTCCCAAAGTGCTGGGATTACAGGCATGAGCCATCATGCCTTGCCCGTGGCCTACTTTTCTGAGTCTGTTTCCTCAAGATTAAACTCAAATCCTTGTTTGTGGGCTGGGGATGGTAAACATACAGCAGGCGGCCAGACTGTTGTAGGTGCCTAGTAAAAGTAGTTGTTAAATAATCATGTTTAGGCTGACTGTTTCTCTTGAGGTTGGCACCCAAATTTGGACAACAATCTGTGGGTGTTAACCCTGCCCAAGAACAAACCAGTCTACACTGGGCCAGTGGGCTGGGCATGTCCCAAGACCAGTGATCTGGAAGTTCCTGGCTTGGTTGATTTCTCCCAGTGAGATCCCTTAGTTCATTGTAGCTTTAACCCCTGCGTCATCACCTTACTGTACTTACCATATGGACTTGTGGTGCCTCTTGAAACATGATGGGGTAACTGGGAAAAAGGCTCAAATCTTGACCTCAGGTGATCCGCCTGCCTTATCCTTCCAAAGTGCTAGGATTACAGTCATGAGCCACTGCGCGACCTACTTGTTAGGTTTTTTTTTTTTTTTCTTAGACAGGCTGCTTTCAACCTCCTAACCTCGTGATCTGCCCACCTCGGCCTCTCAAAGTGCTGGGATTACAGGTGTGAGCCACCTCACCCGGCCATTAGGTTTCTTAAGTGGCTAGGCATTCTGAGAAGAGGAACTGGAGGTGAAAACAGCCAAATGAGTTCCCTTGACCTTAGCCTCCCAAAGTGCTGGGATTACAGTTGTGTCACCACGCCCAGCTAATCTTGTGTTTTTAGTAGAGACAGGGTTTCTCCATCTTGGTCAGGCTGGTCTCAGACTCCCAACCTCAGGGAGTCCTGACCTCAAAGTGCTGGGATTACAGCTGTGGCGGCACACCAGCTAATTTTGTATTTTTAGTAGAGATAGGATTTCTCCATGTTGGTCAGGCTGGTCTTGAACTCGTGACCTCAGGTGATCCGCCCACTTTGGCCTCCCAAAGTGCTGGGATTACAGGCATGAACCACCACGCCTGGCCAGTCTAAAATTCTTAATACATTATAACAGTTTTTTTTTTTTTTGTGAGATGAGGTTTCACCATGTTGGCCAGGATGGTCTCGATCTCCTATTTGCCTTGGCCTCCCAAAGTGCTGGGATTACAGGCGTGAGCCACCATGCCTGCCCTTTTTTTTCGTTGTTTTTTTTTTTTTTGGAGACGTAGTCTTACTCTGTTGCCCAGGCTGGAGTACACTGGCACCATCACTGCAGCTTTGAACTCTGGGGCTCAAGCAATCCTCTTGCCTCAACTTCCCAAATAGCTAGGACTACAGGTGCATACTATCACGTCAGGCTAGTTTTATTTTATATATTTATTTATTTTTATTTTTTTTAGAAGACGAGGTTTTACCATTTTGGCCAGGCTGGTCTTGAACTCCTGACCTCAGGTGATCCATCCACCTTGGCCTCCCAAAGTGCTGAGATTACAGGCATGAGCCACCACGCCCAGCCCTAGTTTTATTTTTTAACTTTGTTTTAGAGACAAAATACTATGTTGCCCAGGCTGGTCTCGAATTTCTGGGCTCAAGCAATCCTCCCGCCTTGGCCTCCTAAAGTGCTGGGATTACAGTCATGAGACACTGTGCCCTGCCTAGAACAATTTAAACCTACTTTCGGCCGGGTGTGGCGGCTTATGCCTGTAAACCCAGAACTTTGGGAAATTGAGGTTGGGCGGATCACCTGAGGTCAGGAGTTCGCCAACATGATGAAACCCCATCTCTACTGAAATACAAAAATTAGGCCAGGTGTGGTGGTTTACCCCTGTAATCTCAGCACTTTGGGAGGCCAAGGTGGGTGGATTACGAAGTCAGGAGTTCAAGACCATCCTGGCCAACATGGAGAAACCCCATCTCTACTAAAAATACAAAATTAGCTGGGCGTGGTGGCAGGCACCTATAATCCCAGCTACTCGGGCGGCTGAGGCAGGAGAATCGCTTGAACCCAGGTGGCAGAGGTTGCAGTGAGCCAAGATCATGCCACTGTACTCCAGCCTGGGCAACAGAGTGAGACTTCAAAAAAAACAAACAACAACAAAACCAAAAATTAGACAGGTGTGGTGGTGCATGTCTGTAATCCCAGCTACTCAAGAGGCTAAGGCACGAGGATTGCTTGAACCTGGGAGGTGGGAGTTGCAGTGAGCCGAGATCATGCCACTGCACTCCAGCCTGGACTACAGAGCGAGACTCCATCTCAAAAAAAAAAACCAAAAAAGGTCGGGCATGGTGGCTCATGCCTGTAATCCAAGCACTTTGGAGGCCAAGGCGAGCGGATCACCTGAGGTCAGGAGTTCAAGACCAGCCTGACCAACATGGTGAAACCCTGTCTTTAAACAAAACAAAACCAAAAAACCCCAAAAAACCTTACTTTTTTTCTTTTTTTTTTTTGAGACAGGGTCTCATTCTGTTGCCCATGCTGGAGTGCAGTGGCAGTAGTGACACAGCTCACTACAGCCTTGACCTCCCAAGCTCAAGCCTGCTAATTTTTGTATTCTTTTTTGTAGGGACAGGGTTTTGCCATGTTGCTCAGGCTGGTCTGAAACTCCTGGGCTCAAATGATCTGCCCGCCTGGGCCTCCCAAAATGCTGAGATTACAGGCATGAGCCGCCTTGCCCAGCCAATTTTTAAACTTTCACTGCAGTTTCAAACTTTAGCCTTTATATTTAACCTCTGAAATTGTCTCTATTCAAGGTTAACTTTTTGATCTAAATTTGAAATAAATATCTTACTCTTCCCAAAACAGGAGTTGGTTAGATATAGAACTGATTACGTGGGCATGCAAGAGGGCATGGTTGTTTATTATCAAGCTGTGAAAGAGAAAATAAACTAGAAAGGCACTCCACCTGTGTTTTTTAAAATAAATTATGGGCATTTCACTATAAATGGGGGTTTGGGGAGTACGCATCCTGTTAGGAAAAAATTTGGGAGGAATGTTTTCCCAAGTTGGAAGATCTGTCATTTAACAAATGAGGAGTAGGGTGTGAAATAGATGCCAAGTTTTAAAAATAATGTTTTTCTGCATGTCCAACCAAGGATATTTATTAGACTGACGATGTGACTCTTGGCTTGGCAGGTTTGAATAGGCTGATCTCTAGACTTGAGGGTGTCATATAGCCTTTTTGTTTTACCTGGTAGTTTTCTGAATTTTTTAAAAATCTTTAATTCATAGAAAACAGTTTACTTCCAAACTATTCAAGACTTAAAATTGATCCAAGTTAGGTGGGATTTTAAGAAAAAACCATATGTAGACACAAAGGAGATATTCCTTGCCAACTAGTGACACATGGCAGATGAAGACAGAGTGGGAGATGCACTTCCGGTTCAGGGCAGCACTTGTGAGCAGTTTGTGCTTAACCCTTTAGGGGAGCATTCGTGCTCAGAACTTTGGAGTAGCAGGACAGCGTCAGGGCCACACAGAGACTCACTCTGGACAGAGCCTGCCTAATTGCAGGTGGAGCCTGAACCCTGCGCTGCAGAAACGCTAAGTGTAAGGAACTGTGGTTAGAGACAACATTCAAAACAAACACAAGTTGACAAAGTGGACCATCCCTAGAGAGTTGTGGAGCTTTTCAGCATAAACGACAGGGATAGGGACTACGGGGACTGCTGACCCATGTCCCACAAACTGATCTAGTGTGAGAATGTCATGAATGCAAAGATGACTCTTGTAGCAGAAGTAGTGCATTGAAAGTATTGTATTTTTCATAAAGCATCACTGTAAGAGTCGGGTAACTATTTTCTGGCCCCTTCCTGAAGAATCAAGAGTATCAAAGTATTAAGGAAATAAAAATCACTTAATCTTTTCCTTTCCTTTCCCAGCCAATTTCATTGTAATCTCATCATGTAAACATGAATTTGGGGTGAAATAAACTTTAAAATGATTGTCCTTTAGAGATTGTTGTTATATTGTCCCTAAACTTAATGAAAACAGTTTTAAACTTTAGGGTACTAAAAATGCAAAGTACAGGAAGTAGGACAGGTAGTGGTGACTTCTGCCTGTAATCCCAGCACTTAGGAAGGCAGAGGATTGCTTGAGGCTAGGAGTTTGAGACCAGCCTGGCCACCATGGTGAAACACTGTCTTGACTAAAAATAAAAAAATTAGCTGGTATGGTAGCACTCGCCTGTTGTGTCAGCTAGTCCAGAGGCTTCCGCACAAGAATCACTTGACCCCTAGGGGTGGAGGTTGGAGTGAGCTGAGATCACACCATTGCACTCCAGCCAGGGCAACAGAGCAAGACTCTGTCTCAAAAAAGAAAAAAAAAAAAGAAAAAAGTCATCAGTGCTCTTTTTTCATAAGAGTAATTAAAAGAAAAAAACTTGTGTACTTTTTTTGTGTGTGTGTGTACTTTTATTTTTTTGAGACAGATTCTCGCTCTGTTGCCCCAGGCTGGAGTCCAGTGGCACGATTTTGACTCACTGCCTCCCATGTTTAAGTGATTCTCCTGCCTCAGCCTCCCGAGTAGGTGGGACTACAGGCACATGCCACCACACCCTGCTGAGTTTTTGTGTTTTTATTTGTATTTTATTTATTTATTTTTTAAGACAGTCTCACTCTGTCGCCTAGGCTGGAGTGCAGTGGCACAATCTTGGCTCACTGCAACCTCTGCCTCCTGGGTTCAAGCAATTCTCCTGTCTCAGCCTCCTGAGTAGCTGGAATTACAGGCGCGTGCCACCACGCCCAACTAATTTTTTTTTTTTTTTTTTTTTTGGTATTTTGTAGTAGAGACAGGGTTTCACCATGTTGGTCAGGCTGCTCTCGAACTCCTGACCTCGTGATCCCCCTGCCTTGGCCTCACAAATTGCTGGGATTACAGGTGTGAGCCACTGAGCCTGGCCGATTTTTTTGTATTTTTAATAGAGACAGGGTTTCACCATGTTAGTGAGGATAGTCTCTATCTCCTGACCTTGTGATCTGCCTGCCTCGGCCTCTTAAAGTGCTGAGATTACAGGGGCGAGCCACCGTGCCCAGCCTTTTATTATTATTATTATTATTATTATTATTATTTTATTTTTTTGAGATGGAGTTTTGCTCTTGTTGCCCAGGCTGGAGTGCAGGGCGGCGCAATCTTGGCTCACTGCAACCTCCACCTCCTGGATTCAAGTGATTCTCCTGCCTCAGCCTCCTGAGTAGCTGGGAGTACAGGTGTGAACCACTGCGCCTGGCCTTTGGTTTACCTTTTGAATAAACAACTTGTGTATTTTTTTTTTTTGAGACAGAGTCTTACTCTGTCACCAGGCGCCAGGCTGGAGTGCAGTGGCGCAACCTCAGCTCACTGCAACCTCCGCCTCCTGGGTTCAAGCAATTCTCCTTCCTCAGCCTCCCGAGTAGCTGGGACTACAGGCGCATGCCACCACACCCAGCTAATTTTTTTGTATTTTTAGTAGAGACGGGGTTTCACCATGTTGGCCAGGATGGTCTCGATCTCTTAACCTCGTGATCTGCCCACCTTGGCCTCCCAAAGTGCTGGGATTACAGGTGTGAGCCACCGCGCCCAGCCAACTTGTGTATTCTTTAGAGACTTTCTCGGAAAATATGTAGGAACCTAGTCTCACAGAGCAATAATCTCAGAATTGGCTAAACTTACATAACTTGGTCTGCTTAATTTAGGTCTGCTTAGTTTGTGAATTTAAGTGAGTAGTTGACTGTTCATTCTGTTTTCAGAGGGAAAAACATTTAGGAAGTTTAAAGGATAATGAATTCATTCTTTTTCAGCCCTTTTCTCCCCAAAGTCCCTGACTCCAGGTATTTTGGTGTAGCTGGCTCTGGCTTTTGCCTCTGCTGTTTTTAGTGCCTGGGACGCTCACCATAACTCATCTCTTAAGAGCTGGCTCAAATATCAATCCACAAAGATTTCCCAGACCCCTCTGGGGAGAAAGCTGTCCCTTCCTCTGTGATTCCTCAGTCTTTCTTGTTCGTTTGTTTCTGAAACAAAGTCTTGCTCTGTCACCCAGGCTGGAGTGCAGTGGCTCCATCTCGGCTCACTGCAACCTCTGCCTCCCAGGTTCAGGCAATTCTCCTGCCTCAGCCTCCTGAGTTGCTGGGATTACAGGTGCCTGCCACCGTGTCCAGCTAATTTTTGTATTTTTAGTAGAGACAGGGTTTCACCACGTTGGTCAGGCTGGTCTCAAACTCCTGACCTTGTGATCTGCCTGCGTCAGCCTCCCAAAGTGCTGGAATGACAGGCATGAGCCACCGTGCACAGCCAATTCCTCAGTCTTTCTTATGAATACATTTTCTGCATTGAAATCATTTTGTGTCTTTCAGTGGCACCAACCTGTCAGCTTCTGGAATATGTGTCTGTAAGCTTCTTGGGCTATAAAACCCTTGGGATGAGTGGTCTCTCAGTTGCCAATCAGCGTTTATCACATAAGTCATCTTGAATGTTATCCACCAAGAACTTCAAAGAAATTTTCTGATTTCTGTTCAAGTACAGTACCTTGAACATTCAGTAGGTGATGCTACTCTTTTTCAGTAGTTTCACACTACTTTGGAGGCTTTGGCCAATTTCTGCTATAAAAGCAGACATGAACATGGAATTTGACCCCAATTTCTTTTCTTCAGTCCCTCAGTTATGTAGGGACAGGCTCAGGTGGTGTTTAGAAGTTTGAGAGTACACGTGAAAGATCATTAGACTATTTTCCTGTGGTTAAGGTAGAAGGTGGCCTAGCTGTTATTAGTGGGATGTGGTCTGTGAAAGACAATAAAGTTTAAAATGAATTTGGAAGATTTTTATCTGTTGTTGTTTTGAGACAGGGTCTCATTGTGTCACCTAGGCTATAGTGCAGTGCCACAATCATGGCTCACTGCAGCCTCAAACTCCTGGGCTTGAATGATCCTTCTCTCTCAGCTCCCTGAGTAGCTGGAGCTACGGGCATGTGCCACCATGCTTGGCTAATTTTTTCTTTCTTTCTTTTTTTTTTTTTTTAAATTTTTAAAAAAAGATGGGGTTTCACCATGATGGCCAGGCTGGTCTTGAACTCCTGACCTCAGGTGATCCATCCACCTCGGCCTCCCAAAGTGCTAGGATTACAGACGTGAGCCACCTCACCCGGCCTCTTTTTTTTTTTTTTTAATTTTTTTTACCCAAAAACTGTCGTACTCCTAAGAACAGGGAGGCCATTCTAGGCAGGTCTGTTGTGCATTAGAAGAGCCTTTCTTTGCCTCCCTGAAAACATACCAAGCACACACTGGACTCATGTGGTTAAGTAGAGTGAGAAGCCAATTTTTCCTTTGTTACAGAGATGGGATCTCACTATGTCAACCCGGCTAGTTTAAAACTCCTGGCCTCAAGTGATCCTCTCACCTTGGCCTCCCAGAATGCTGGGATTACAGTTGTGAGCCATTGTGCTCAGTCTGGAAGAAAATTTTAACTAAATAACAGGTGTTTTGAAAGTACGTTATTAACAACTGCTATCACTCTTTGTTTGCCCTTTTTTTTTTTTGACATGGAGTCTGGCTCTGTCACCCAGGCTGGAGTGCAGTAGCATGATCTTGGTTTACGGCAACCTCCGCCTCCTGGGTTCAGCTATTCTCCTGCCTCAGCCTCCCGAGTAGCTGTGATTACAGGTGCATGCCACCATGCCTGGCTAATTTTTGTATTTTTTTTTTTGAGACAGAGTCTTGCTCTGTTGTCAGGCTGGAGTTCAGTGGCGTGATCTGGGCTCACTGCAACCTCCGCCTCCCAGGTTCAGGCAATTCTCCTGCCTGAAATTCCAGTCGTGAGCCACTGTCCCCGGCTAATTTTTGTATTTTTAGTAGAGACCGGGTTTCACCATGTTGACTAGGCTAGTCTCAAACTCCTGACCTCAGGTGATTCACCTGCCTCAGCCTCCCGAAGTGCTGAGATTACAGATGTGAGCCACTGTACCCAGCCATCACTAAGTATTGACTACCTTGTTTTCAGGGCAAAGAGAAAACTTTTATAAAACACGGTTCTGGCCCTAGTTGTCTCTTAATTAGAGTTTCATCAGCTTTAGAATGGCATCTGAAGGTGACTGCATCATATTTCATAATCACCCAGCTGAACTATTTGCTGTTTAGTCCAGCACTGGGCACTGAGGCAGAAAGATCTTTAATCCAAACAGCCTCAGCATTCACCCAGCCTGAGCTTATGGGACCCCAGGCAGATCTGGATTCACTGCTACTTAACCATCTACCCTCCTGGCCCCTCTTGTCCTATGACAGAATAAACCCTGTAGCTCTGTAGCTTTCACTCCACCAGCATACCCCCCAACCCTCCTACTTCCCGCCTGACTTTCCCAGCTGAGAAGTTGGCATTCCTCTCTGGAGCAACCCACTTTTCACCAGCGGACCCCTCAGTCCACAGGAGTTTGTCATTAATATGTTGCAGTTGATATCTCCCTCTTTAAAAAAAAAAAAAAAAAAAAAAAAAAAAAAAAAGGTGGTTGTCACCTTGGTGACTCACATAGGGCTTGCCAGCTCAAACTCTGGAATCTGTATATATATCTCAAGTCTCAGGTCTCCCGCCTGAGCACACTTTGCTCTGTTTGTAGTTAATTAAATTGACATTAATCAATACCCAGGTGAGGAGCAATGAAATAATATTTTGCTTGTATTGCTTTAATATACATCATCTGATTCATCATCGTAGCATAAAGCACTTCTCAAAATATACAGCCACCAAGTTAGGGTGAAAAACCTGGATATTTGCCCTAAACTATCCTTGCACTTGGTATCACGGAGCTCTCTGAATTCCTATACCAAGTCATCTGTTTGAGAATAAGACTGTTTTGTTTGTTTGGTTTCTGAATTTGAACTTTGAATTTCTTTTTTAGATATAGGAAACAATGAATTTCTTTGTAGCAAAGCAAAGCAAATTACTGACATAACTGGGTCAGGGAAAGTGATTAGGGGGTCAACAATTTGTATTTTTGTGTCACTTTTAGGTTGAATTCTCTTTTGGCCTATTGGAGGTTGTACCAGAAGTTGCATTAAGTACTGGGAAGATTTTGGGGTATGTGTGTGGGAGGGAAATCAACTACAAAAAGTTGACAATTGTATGTAGAACTCAACACAGAATTAAAAAGGAGCTTTTTTTTTTTTTTTTTTTTTTTTTTTGAGACGGTGTCTTGCTCATGTCGCCAGGCTGGAGTGCAGTGGCACATTCTCGGCTCACTACAACCTCTGCCTCTTGGGGTCAAGTGATTCTCCTGCCTCAGCCTCCCGAGTAGCTGGGATTACAGGCATGCGCCACCATACCCAGCTAATTTTTGTATTTTTAGTAGAGAGGAGGTTTCACCATGTTGGCCAGGATGGGCTTGATCTCCTGACCTCATGATCCACCCACCTTGGCCTCCCAAAGTGCTGTGATTACAGGTGTGAGCCACCACACCTGGCCT
>PVKP010032673.1:0-25707 GCA_004027715.1 Plecturocebus donacophilus | reverse complement strand
ATCCATCTACCCACCCACCTATCTACCTACCTATCCATCCACTTATCAACTCACCCACCCATTCACCTACCCATTCACCCATCCACCCACCCATCCATCCACCTATCCACCCACCTACCCACATATCCATTCACCCATCCACCCACCTGTTCATCCACCCACCCATCCGTCTATTCACCTATCCATCCATCCACCCACCCACCCCTCCACAACTCATCTGCCCACCCATCCATGTACCTTGCCCACAGTCCCTGCCCTCGCTCCTGAAGACCCTGGCCCTTGCCCTTCCCTCCCCAGCTCTCCTGTCATCACATTGGTGATTTCTCTCAGCCCCCTGGACTCCTCCAAGGATTTTGTTTTCCCACCCAGCCACCCAGTCCCCCAAACTGTAGTCCCCCTGTCCCCACTGCACTCTAGGGATTCTTGCCCCAAGTCCTGCCCTCGAGGGCCAGCTCCAGCCCTCCTTTAGTGAGACAGAAGCCCACACGTCTTCCACCTGTCCGGCCTCCTCACTCTTTAGGGCCCCTTCCATGCACCCCTGCTCACAGCTCTGCTGTGGCCAGCACTCCCTCCACTCTCTTGCTGGCCCTGCTCCTGTTTTCCTGTGCTAGTCTGGTAGCTCCAACTCCCTGCTACCCTTGCCTGTGCCCTTGCAGCGGGCTGCAGCTGGTGAGCTCCACCTTGCTAATGCCTGCACTTGACCGGGCCTGCAGCAGCAAGGAGGATGGCTCCACTGCCCTCCCTGGTCTGTCCAGCCTCTCCTTGCCTAGCAACCGCCTCACACCTTCTCTCCCTCTAAGCCCCCATCCCCTCTGTCCTCACATTGTGCTGCTGGCCTTGTGCCCTCCTTCTCTGAGAAGCTGAAGCCATTGGAAGAGGACTCTGCAGGTGCCCACCCATCTGCCCTTGTGCTCCTGGGCACTGTTCAGTCTGGCCTGCTCCTGTGAATGCCCCGACCCTCCTCCCAGCCAAAGCCAGCATTCAGCTTCTCCCATTCCCTCCCTCCCACTCACGCTGTCACTCCAGCAACTCTTCACCCTCTCTCTCCTGCACCATGACACCGCTCTTTCCCAGATCCTTCCCACTGGCATGAAAGCATGCTGCGGTTGACCCTGTCCCCTGACCCCACTCCCCTTCCAGCTCCCGCCCTACTTCTCTGCTCCTCATTCAGAGCCAAACCTCAGGAAGGCCGTTTGTCTTTGCTGCCTCCACGTTCTCCCCTCCCATTTGCTCTTGAACCCGCTCTCACTAGGCTTTAATTTTCAGTGCTTCACTAAAGCAGCTCTGCCAAAGGTCACCAGTGACCTCTGTGGGGGGGCGTCTGAGGTCACTTGCAGGGCCTCATTCGATGTGCAGCATTGGCAGCATTTTTGCGGCTCAGGTCACCGCTTCCATGCTTGGCTTCCACTGCCCCACACTTGGCTTCCGGAGCCCCCACTTTTGTCACTGCCCGTTCCTTCTCAGTGCCCTTGACTTTGTCAGGAGGGAGGACCCTGGGCTCTGTGCTGGGGCATCTGCCCTTTCTGACCGCCCCCTCAGTGATTCCTCCAGTTTTGTGGCTTTAAACGTCATCTCCCATGTCTATCTCCAGCCTCAACCCCTCCCCAACTCCAGACTCACACAGCCACCTGGCCCCCGCACCTCCACCCTAGCCCCTTCCCCTGCCCATCCAGAGGTCCACCTGCCCAAGATTAAACCCTTGCCCCCCAGCCCAGCCTGCTGCTCTCTCAGCCGGCCCGGCCTCGGTTAACAGCACCTCCTTGCTTCCTGTTGCTCAGGCCCAAACTCTCTTCCTCGTGCTTCCGCCCTACATCCCTCCTCAAATCTTGCCCATTCTGTCTTCAAGTCATATTCAGAATCTGAGCATTTCTCTCCCCTGCTCTGGCCCCAGCCACCAGCTTCTCCCCCACAGTGACTGTCCTGGTGACCTCATGGTTCCCTTGCCCCCTTCCACCTGTCTGCAAGACAGTGATGAGACCCACCTGGTGAAATGCAGATCTTAGAAGGTCACTCTTCCCATGCCCTGGGGCCACGATGGGTAGTGGAGCAGTGGCCCTCTCCTCTCTTTGGGATTCCATGGACAATCCCCTCTTCTCCAAAGCTTGTCGTTACTGCCCTACCTATGGCAACACCCCACAGCCTCTCCTCTGACAGCCTGCCCCTCCAGTTGGGACTGAGGGGAAGCCAGGCCAATGGGTGGGACGTCGGGGTAGCCTCCAGCCGCTTGCCCTGGAGGTCTGTAGGGGAAGGCGACCAGGTGGTCAGGACAGGCTGGCTGCCTCTGCAGGTCAGAGGCTACACACGGAACAGTCCAGGCTCTGTGTGAGCCAGACCCTTTCCAGGCTGGGGCTCTACTCCTGCCCCCAGCACGGCGCTGTCCACGGTGCTGATTTAGGGAAGTACTTCCCATTGCTCAAACAGGCTGGTCAATGTCATCTTATTTGCAAGGGCAGCAGAACAGGGTTGGTTGGCCCCATTTTCAGAGGCTCATGGAAAGTGAAAGACTAGCCCAGGCTCTGACAGGTAGAAGGAAGGATCCCCCGAGTCTGTGCTGCTCATGGCTGTAGCTGATGGCTCAAACAGAGCCTGCCTGGCACATAGTAGGTGCTCAGTATTTGTGTGGAGGGAGACTCTTAACCAGAAGGCCCTTGATCCAGGGGCATGGCATAATGGGAAGTGACTGCCTAGCCCAGGGGCTTTGGCTTGGCATCTGGTATGACTTCTCTGGGTCTTCACCACTAAAACGGACTGAATATTGTTACCCCTCCCAGGGTTGTTGGGAGGAGGAGCTGAGGATTCATGTTCCTCCATTCCCATCTCCAAACCTCCCAGTGTGGCCATTCCCCAGGGAGCTGCCTGGTCTGTCTCCTGCATCCACCTGGGGCCTGACTACATTCCTCTCTGGACTGTGCCCAAGTGAGGTCCCATGGCTTCTTTGCTCTCTTCAGGATCCCCAGAGCTAAGCACATTTGCTGAATGAATGAAATAAAGAAAGAATGAAGGGGTCTTTCCACAGTGGAGGGCCTAGACTTGGGCACGGCAGCCTGGGCAGGGTGTGGACCATGGGCCAGCAACCTGGGTGCCTTCTGGGGACCATGGATAGGCTGCAAGGAGGGCATGACTGAGCCAAAACTAAACTCCCCTTCCACCACCCTTCCCCTTGGGGCAAGGGGATCCTCCCTCCGGATCCCAGGGTGGCTGTGTCCAGGCAGGAACCAGGCTGTCCCCGCAGGCTCCTGCCCACCTCGGTCCACCAGGCCTGGCCATGTGGCCCTGCAGCCTCTCCCCAGGTGGTGTTTCCCATCCCCATATTCGACCTTCCCTCCCCTGGATCTGACCAGACCTGGACGCTGGGCTCCCAAAGTCCATTCTCTGCACAGCGGCCAGGATGAACTTTCAACTGAGAGGGACAGCTTCACGACCTGCCCTAAGCTGGCCAGTCTTCAGGGTGAACCTCAACGTCCTAAGCTCGCTCAGAGTCCCCACAGGGTCAGGCTGGCCAAACTTGGCAGCCTCCTCCCCATGGGAACGCTCCGCCCAGAGTACTCGGTGACCACCCCTTCCCAGGCGTCCAGGACCTCCCACTCTTCCTGGTTTGCTGGCGCTACTCCAGAAATGCGAGGCCCGACCTCGCCTCATCACCAGGTGGCCTGGCCGTCCCCAGCTCTGGTGTGCCAGCTCATTCCCCGGCTCCTTCCAGACTCGCCACCTCTCTGCGCGCCCGGCCTCCTCGCCACGGCCTGTAGCACAGTGACCCCCTCCTGACCCTCCTCGCCCTGCCAGGCGTTCACTGTCCCCTCCGCCCGCAGGTCCCGCGGAGCCCCCGGGGCCCGCCTTCCCGGACATCTACGGCGGCGATGTGCAGCTCTGGGAGGCGCACTTCCGCGGCATCGGGCGCGCCTACCGCGCGCTGGGCAAGCAGGTCGACTTCTCCATCCGCGTGCTCACCGAGGACTTCACGCTGCCCTTCCCGTTCGCCTGGCCGCCCGGGCCCGACCCCGCCCGCGGGCCGCTCTTCTACGACCCCCGCGACCGCTCGGGCTTCGACTTCCTGCTGCGCGGCCCGGGCGCGTCGCCTCCAGCGCTGCTGCGGCCCCTGCACGCCACGGCACAGGCAGCCCTGCGCAAGCGGCGCCTGGAGCGGCTGGCCCTGAGCTATGTCCGCGAGGGCGGCCCCGGGCCCAGCCTCGTCCTGCTGCCGACCGGCCCCCCCGCCGCCGCCTTCCCGGGGCCCGAGGCCAGCGCGCCCCGCTGCGGCACCCCCAGACTGGCCCAGGCCCCGCCGCTGCCCCGAGAATGCACCGAATAAATAAAGAGTTATCCGCTTTCCGGAGCCTGGCACGTTGCTGCGCGCACCCAGGCAGGCCTGGCCGGCTGGGGCTGGCGGGGACTGGGAAGCCGCGTGGGTCCATAGGCGCGGGGAGCACATTCGCAATGGGAACCGCGGGGGACGCAGGCCGTCTTCAGAGGGAAGAGGACCTGGGTAAGCTGGGTGGGGGCCCGGGCTCCATCCTCAGTGCCCGTGCCCTGGGATCTTCCCCACAGCTCTGCAGTGGGGACTAGCGTCCCCGTCCCAAAGACCGGTAAACCAAGGCCCGATGCCTCCAGGGAACAGCTGGGATTGAGTTCCCCATGTGCAGGCTCCAAGTCCAGCAGCTTTCCCGTTTCCCACGATAGAGGGGCAGCAGGATGGGGAGGGGGCCGGGAGAAGGGGCGAGGCTGCAGAGCACAGGAAGAGAAAAGAAAGAAGTGGAGAGCACACGTGGGGCCGCGAGATGCCAAGGAGGGGGGGCCACGAGGTACCTGCCCCTCACTTGCAGCCGCCCCGTTCCCTGGCCCTGGGGAGCGGCTGCCTCCTGCTTCCTCCATGTGGGGCTGAAAGAGTTTGCTGAGCCCAGCCCCTGCTCCAGGCTCCTCCCACCCAGGGCCTTGTTTCTTCAGTTTTACAGATGCACAGTTACATTGCAATAATAACCATGCACTTGAATCCTGATGGGGCAACTGCGACAATGACATTCGGTACTACGTATCCTATATTATATATGACTGGGGTCCCCGGAAGCAGTCCCTGAACATGGATTTGGGTGCAAGTGGTTTGGGACGTGGTCCTTGGAAACACAGGAAGGGAGTGAGGATGCCAGATAGGCAGGGAAGGGGGCCGGGAAGGGTGTGATGGGAGCAGGGCACCCCTGAGGGCATGGAGGTCGGTCCCACGGGGGCCCCCGGAAGACAGCGCAGTGCATACCCAGAGCCGGCCGCCCAGGGACAGTGGCGCCAAGCACTAAGCCCTCCTCGTCATCACTGGCAGTCTGGCTTGCCCGTGGGGGTATGCATCCATGTCCCTGAAAACAGCAACTCACAGTGACCACCGAGAAATGTTGATAACAATTTGACGGAGTAATTTTGTGACTGCAGAGTGTGACAAGATCAACGTGGGGTTTGTACTTTATGCTTTTTTAAACTATATTTTTCTAGAAATTTATTTTTAAAGTAGTTTACAACAGTTTGGGGCTGTGACAGATTGGAAACAAAAACCTTGGTCCTTCACCACCACTAGCGTGAGAAACTTGGTCTGGGGGACCCAGACCCAAGGCCAGCAATCAAGCCGGAAAAAGCACAGTGAAGCAATACAGAAGTGCTGTGAAGGAGATGAAGAGACTGACTGCACCTCACATAGCGAGGCCAGAGAAGGAATTCACCCTGAAGAATGTGGTGTTGAGGCTGAGAATGAGACGATGAGGAGCAGCCGGTTATGTGGATACACGGGGAGAACATTCCAGGCTGAGGGGACCGTTTGGGCAAAGACTGAGGAATCAAACAGAGCTTCAAGGGTCGAAGAATGGGAACTGGGGCTGTCTGAGGCTGGAGCAGATGGAGCAGTATGTTATTTGAAGCTCTGACTGGCTTAAACCACAAAAGGGACTGGGTGGTTCATGTAATTGGAACATTCAGAAATAAGATGAGCTTCAGGGAAGGTTTGATCCAGGGGCTTAGTGTTGTCATGGAGGCCCTAGTCTTCTGTGATGCCAGTTCTGCCCTCAGACTGGTGTCCTCATTAGTGGCAACACGGTAGAGGTAGCTCCTGATGACACAGCCTGCCTGGCCACTGAGAAGGCCAGAGGCCACCGGCTTCCATGAGCTGTCTCAGAAAATGAGCTGCTATCTCACGTCCTGGAAAGCCCCGGGAGCCTCCTCAAATGACCCGCTGGTCCAGCTGGGTCATGTGCCCAATCCTGAACCATCCTCGTGGCCCAGGCAGTACCATGCACTGATTGGCTTAGGCCTGTGTTGCCTGAGTCTGTGCAAGGGGGCAGGGTGACGTTGGCTGGATTATGACAATAAGATCCAGAACACTGTGCGGCCCACAGTGAGGGAGCTGACCGTGCCCAGCACAGCCAAGTGGCAGGAGCCTGGGATTGCTCCTGGGGCTGACTTCTAATTAATCTCCTGCCTTCCTTCCAGTTAGACACACTGCTCCCACAGAAAAGCATGATCAGAAACGGCCCCAGGCTGGAGCCTCTGCCTTTGGTGTAAAGCAGAGTCGATAATCTGTTTTCTCAGCACGTGCTCTGTGCTGTGCCCCGTGCTGAGGCTGGGTATTCACGGAGGGAAGATGCTTCCTGCTGCGAGGAGCTGGCAGATGGAGGGCTGGAAGGGTATTAAGACACTGCTCGCATTGCCCCTTGGGTGAAAGCCTGGGTAATGCCTCCTGGGACTCAGTTTCCCTGCTCCCCCCCATCACAGAGAGAGAGCCAGATGGCCCTCACAATGGCCTTTTTGCTATGGCTGCTGGGATGCTCAAAGCACATTTGTACCCCCTTGTTCAGACTTTCCTAAACATGCCATCTGGGGAAATTGCCCCTTCGCTCTGGCTTTGTGGTCCCCTCCAGCTGCCTGGCTTTTCACATGTGGAAATATCATGGCTATTTCCTCAGGAGCCAGCCGCTGTGAGCACAGGCTCTGCGAGATGACAGGACTCGGCTTCGATTCCAGCCTGGCACAGTGAGAGCCCGACAGAGAGAGGGCGGCTGTTTCCGTGTGATGGGCCGTGCTCCCTGCCCAACATGCAGGCTGGCACAGACACCTTCCCCGGGGCTAAGGGGGCCATGGGCTTCCCCTCAGCACCAGCTGGCCCTTGTGTTTAGAGAGCTCTGGAGTCAGAAGCACACAGGTTCTCTCTCGGCAGCTGTGTGGCCTTGGACAAGCCTCTTGACGTCTCTGAGGTTCCATGTTCTCACTTGTAAAACGAGAGTCAGAAGCAGGTCTGCCGTATGGCCATCATGAGCTGGTGTGACCAGATGGGCACCTGCCCATGCCATGTTCGGTAAATGTGGCTATTACTTCTCCCCTTGTCTTTGCCCAGGCTGGCTACCCCTCTGCCCAGAGAACAGAGCTGCCCTGCAGGGTGCCTCTTATCCTCCCTGGAGCGAGGGCTGCCTGCGGTTTCTTCAGTTCAGCCCAGAACACACCAGCCTTGACAGGGAGCTGGAGTCGCAAGGGCACAGCAGCCCGCAGGTCATGGTGCTGGACCTGCTCCATTCCCTGGAAGGCCTTGCTCTGAGAACCGTGACCGTGCGCAGGAGTCGCTCAGTCAGTATTTTCTGAATATGCCAACGTGACCTGGGATATGAGCTTGCTGGACAGAGGGGCTGGGGCATCCTGGGGTCCCGCCCATTTTGCAAACAGGTGGAGCTCCAGGGGGAGGGCAGGAGTCTGGGGTGTTGGCTGGAATCAGGGGGGGCCAGGTTCTTTCCGCCTTCCCAGCTGCCCTCGGAGACTGCGTGCCCTTCGATATTCAAAGGAGAGAGTTCCCTCTTTGATTCCAGGGCCACTGGGGACAGTGGTTGGGCACCCCCTCTCCCTGTCCCTGCTCCAGTTTCCTGGGAACGGACTCTGAGATGCAGTGAGGTTGTTTAATTAATTGCAATTACAATCTTCAAAGGAAGCCCAGAGTTTGAAAGTTGTTCCTAATTACTGAGTTATGATGTCAGCCAGCTCCTCAAATTGATTGTATGAGAATTTCCGGTGCAGGATTAACTGAGTGGCTGTGAGAACCTACTCTGTGTCCCTCCCCTTCAGATGTTCAGCCCCAAGGGCGTGAGGGGCTGACCTGACAACGAGGGCCAGGAGCCGGTCGGCAGCTGCCTGGATGAAGACCTCAACGCCAAGGTCAAGGCTGCGGGCTCGGTGTGATGGCCCATGTAGTTCATCACGCGCTTTCTGTGCTGGCTTCTGGCACTTCACAGGGCACGCCGCTCCACCTAGCCTCTGTGGTGGAGGAGGTCAGCAGGTGACCAGTGCTGGCCGATGAGTTGTGGGCACAATGACATCTGTCACTTCACTTCTAGGCCAAAGCATTTATGGCCAATGTGAGGCCCTCTGAGCCCTCTTTCTGTCTGCCACTGGTTGTGCTCGAGACAATGGCTCCTGCACAACCTGAGTCCTGGGCTGGCCCAAGGCAAGGGACCTGCTGTGTGGGTGAGAGGCAAGCCGTCACGGCTCCAGCCCCTGAGAGTTTGGGAAGACTTTCTCACAGTGTAATGTAGCCTCTCCTGAGCAGCACAGGCTCCAGCAGGCAGGACCGGCTGTGTAACATGCAGGCCCGGTGTGAAATGAAATGCAACACTATTGTGGAAAAATTAGTAAGATCTGGCTTGGCAGTGGCTGTGCATCGAAGCTGGCTGGGCCCTTCTGAGCACGGGCCCTCTGTGCCCACTTAGGTTGCCACCTGCCCCATCAGCTCTGCTGCAAACCCAGGCGTCTTTTGGAGTCTGCAGGTGTGGATGTGTGGCCTTGGCTGAGTGGCTTTCTTCCTCTGTGCCTCAGTTTCCTCATCTGTGAAGTGGGAGTGTGTGAGGCCCGGATGGGATGGGGCAGGGGTGTGACTCTGCACCAGGGGCCGCAGGGAGGGTGGGTCGTGTGGCTCACTTTCCTCCTGCCTCTCTGCCTACAAGAAAGCTTCCTCCTTTAGCACGTGGTCACCTGCTGCATTTCAGACATGGGTCTCTGGTCCGGGACCCAGCAGGAGCCCTGGCCCTCTCAAAGACGGAGCACAGGGTATGAGGGAGTGCATGCCATCTTAGCGAGAAAAGTGCTTCCCAGGGCATCAAGCAGGCCTGCGGGTGGGGGAGGGGGCATCCTCTCCTGCTGGATGGCAGGGAGGCCTTCCTGAGAAGGGGCGCTGAGCAGAAGCCCCAGGGAAAGGAGGGCTCTGTGGAGGCAGAGACGGCTGCGGGCAGGGAGCCTGGGAGGAGGGAACACACATGCAGGCATCTGGAGGCCAGAGGGAGGCTGAGCCTCCAGCCCATGAGGGCAGAACTGGAGGACTCGGCAGCTCCCAGGGCCCAGGCCTGATGGAGGGAACTTGGACTTGTCCCTTGGGTGGGTCTGGAGGCCAGAAGTGCCATGATCTCATTCATCAATTAGAACAAGCATTCCCAAGGGGGTGGCTTTGGCTCCAAGGGGAGTGTTTGGTTCTTGGGGCATGAAAGAAATCTTACTCTTTATGTAGAGAGTGCAGATACTCACATGGCACATAAACATGCGTCATTGTCTGTGGTTGGAAATTTCCATGGGGGGGCAAATTAAAATAACAGTCTATAAAGGTTCCTCAGGTCAGAGGGCAGTGGTAAGGAAAGTAAGTCTGAGACACGCTTCTCTGTAGGGATCCTGCACTGCCGGGGGCTGGAAGGTTTGGGGGCAGAGGCGGGAGGCGCTCAGGGCTGTGCTGAGGAGCCCTGCGGGCTCTCTTGCTGGGTGGGGCTGGTGGTGTCGGAGGCCGGGAGAATCAGGGGTCTTCTGGAAGTGGAGCCCGTGGGGATTCCTGAAGGGCAGACACAAACTCGGAGAGAGGGTCAGGATGGCAAGGCTGGGGCCGGGACAGTGGGAGGGGAGGGATTTCTGTGCACTGAGATGCGGGTGCTGGGGGCTGTCTGGGCACGTGGTGGGCTCAGCACATAAATGCGGCGGGCAAACAATACTCGGGGACACAGGCGGGGGAGGATCGAGGACCTGCCTGCCTGTAGCTGAGGTTCTTGAAGGGCCCCTGGAGAGGTGCACCTGGGGCCCCTGATCGCGGCAGGCTCTCAGGCTTCTCATCTGCGAAATGGGCTGGCTGACTCTTGGCCCGGGGTGGGTTCCTGTCGCTGGGGTGGGGCTGTCCTTGGCAGAAGTTGCTGAGGCCCATTTCAGGCCCGAGGGCCGCATTGTTGCCGGCGGGTGATAAGTTCCCCAGAGCCCTTGATTACCCAGCCCTACCCAGCCCTGAAATGCAATCAAGAAGGGGTCCCTGACAGCCAGGGAACCCTGTCTTCTCTCTGAGCCCAGGAGGAATATCAGGGACAGATGGAGGCCCAGGAGGGGAGACTTCCAGCAGGCCCTGCGGTGTGCCACTGAGGACTGTGGGAGTATGGAGGCTTTCAGGCATTCTGACATTCAGGCACCCTCTGGGTCTCACATGGGCCTCATGAGAGGTGGGTAGATCAGCTGGCTCCAGGGTGATGGTGGGTCAGGGGCAGGTGTGAGAGCACCCCAGCCCCAGAACCGGTGGATCTCATCATCCCCCCATTTCACAGTTGAGGACACTAAGGCACACGGCAATGGCAGGCAGAGAGTGACACTGCAGGTTTCTGGTTCCAATGTCCGTGCTGCTAGTGACTGCCCTGTGGCCTGGCAGAATCCCCCAACTTCTCATCTGTGGAATGGGGTGACGGGCACCACCTCAGAAGATCACTGCAGATTACAGAAGAAGATGTGCACCGTGTCTGTGGCCAGCCCAGGGCCCGGTTAGACCACAGGACAGACCGGGTCTTCCCCAGCCGTCAGGACTCTGGTCTGATCCATCCCATGGTGCCTGTGTCCATGACTGCGGGGCCCCCCTGGGGCGGGCCTCAGCGCTCTGATCCCAGCCCTCCCCTTGATCATTGGCCACCTTGTGCCCTCTGCCCAGTCCCAGGCCATGGCTTTGGAAAACATCCCAGGAAACTCCTGGCTCCCTCATTCAACGTGTTTGTTCCAAACCCATGAATATGCAGTTGTCGCCCACCCCCACCACGGAACTTCCTCCACTCTGCTGCGGCTTCTACATTAATCACAGCTAATTGCTAGCGGGAGTTGTTTTTGTCAAGAGCCATTATTCCTGGGAATAAAGAGACATAAAAGACAGTTCCTTTTTGGAAGCCCAGTGTCGCCTGGGGAGGAACAATGCCAGACCCGGAAGAGGTCCCTGGCCGGCCCCAGCCCACTTCCAGCGGCTCCAAAATGCCTGTGACAAACTTGAGGCCCCAGGCCTTTGCTGCGTGCTCAGCGAGTTGAGCCCATCTGTCATGTTTGCGAGCTTCTCTGAAGTTGTTGTGAGTTACCTTGAAAACATGAGGTTTTTTTTTTGTTGTTGTTGTTCCTTTTTTTGGCAACAACAGCTGGGAAGAAGTTGACACTTTCTAAAAACTGCCACTAACCACCCAGGAGGGGCTGGGGGAAAGATAACCCTTGTGTACCAAGTCCCCAGGCCCAGAGCTGAGCCCACATGCCAGGCTCTGCCTGTCCTTAGCATCTCCAGGGCGGGCGGCCTCCAGGGTTCTCAGGAGGTCAGTGGGGAGAGCAGTCGGGGTTGGAGGAGGTACAGGGCTGTCTGTGGGCATTATCCGTGGACATTATCCTGTGGGCTCTGGGCCTGGCTCCAGGGACAGATGGAGGGGAAGGTAGAGGGGAGTTTCTGCACGTTGTTCATTTTTAACACTGCTTCCATATTTTCATTTTATTGCAATAGGTCATAAATCAGTTTATTACCTGGAATAGCTGGTCATTATTTTCTTATAATGGAGCACCACGTCTGTGTCTGTCTGTTGATACGGACTGCGGTCACACACGAGGCGTGGGAACCATGGGTGGCTGTGCGGCGCTGTGGGCACGCTGTGCATGTGTACGTGTTTGCTTGCATTGGCGCAGGTGTGTGCATGCTTTGCATATGCATACATGTGTTCACCTGTGCATGCATGCAGGTGTGAACATTGCTTGCTAGTGTGTGTAGACGTGTCTGTGGAAGTGCGCATGCACACCCATGTGTGCCAGTGCCTCTGTGTCTCTCCGGGTGCCTGCACTCGCTGTGGTTTCTGTGCACAGGTAATAGAAAGTTCTTGTCATTCTGGAAGCCCCGTGCTGCCTTGCCGCCTCTCTGTCACAGGAACTCTCTGAGCTCTGTCATTTTTATGCACATCCTATTGAGGAGGGAACTGAGACTGAAAGGGCTCAGAGGACTTGCCAGCTGGGGCGTGGCTTGGGTTTCTGGTTGTAAGTTCCTCTATGTCCGTAAGGCCCTCCTGGGAAGGGCAGAGGTGGCCGCACTGTGGATTGCAGCAGCAGGCAGGACACAGTGCTCTGAGGCCCTCCTGTCTTTGTCACCCCGCGTCCTGGCTGATCTCACTGCAATTCTCATTGGCCCCCCTTCCAGTGCGACGCTGCCCACTCCTCCCACACCCTCCACGGCCCGATGCTGTGGTCCCTCTCCGCTTCAGAGCCTCTGACTCCCACTTCGGTGCTTCTGCGGGCATGTACCTCTGAGCTCCGCAAATGGCCCAAAGGCAAAATGAGACTTGCGATCCTTCCTGAACTAGCTTTCCCCGTTAGGCCTCTCTCAAGATGGCCCTGCCATCTGTGCAGCCAGACAGCGGGGAGTCTTCCGGTTCTCCCGCCCCCGCCTGCCCCCACCAGGAGCCTGCTCACCTCCCCACTCTTCCTCCTTTCTCTGTGGCTCAGATGGTCCTCAACTGCACGTCCTCACCCTGGCATGCCTCCAGCCTCCCCACATCCTCCCCACACTCCACGCTGTGGAGCCCCCGGGCTTGTCCCAGCACTGCCATCACTCTGTGTGACTGCCCCTCTGTTCATCTCTTCCCAGCAAGATTGAGTCTCATGGGCCTGGATGCACAGGGCCAGACGCAGAATGCTCTGTGGTCACCAAGGTGACATGCGATGTCAGCTAGAACTCAGGATGAGCTGGATCCTGACCTCTCCCAGACCCATGTCCCTGGGGGATGACAGGCAGGTTTCATACCGCGTGCCGCAGCCGGTCCTTGGGTGTGGGCCTTCTCTGGCGATGTGTTGAAAAAGATCCTGAAGGGAGTTCTTGGCTCGGTTGGTCATGCATCCTGATGGATTGGTGATGCCTGCCATGGTGTGGAACACCCTGATGGATTGATAATGTCTGCCATGAGTGTGGAAGGGGTCTGGCAGCCTGCATGCCACTGAGGTCAGCAGGCTCTTGGCCTTCCTTTGGCTTGTGAATATCTGAGGGGAGGTGGGGAGGGTCTCTCCTGTGTCTGTATTTGTCCTGTCACGGGCCTGAGGCATGGAGCATGCCCAAGAGTGTGTGGGAGTGGGCAGAGGAAGGAGGAGGGAGCAGGTGGGAGCAGGGAGAGACACACGGGCATGGAAGGAGAGGAGACTGAGGGAAGCCTCCAACCTGGGCCTTTGTGGGGCTGACTCCGCCTCTCCCGTGGCTCAGAGCTGCATGAGCGTGGGAATTCCCTCAGCTCAGCTGGCAGCAGGGTCCCACCCTGGCAGACCTGGAGCCCGAGAGCTAGCAGATTTGGCAAAAAGCCCCTGGGTCCCCCAGAAGGCCACCTGCCTAGCCCCAAGGGGACTCAGGGCCCAGCCCCAGCCCCAGCTGGAGCACCCGGGGTGAACTGATGAAGTGTTCCTGGTACAGTCTGCAAAACACTTTCCATGTCTTCCTTGTAAGCCTCCTGAAGGGTGCGCTCTTGCCCCACCCCACTGAGCCCTGGGGATGGTGTCTCTTGGTGGATGTCCTGGAGCAAGACGGTGACCACCATCCTGACCCCGGGTCCCTTTCACCAAATGCTGAGGCTGCCCCGCCCCTTCCTCCTCCGTGCCTCCAAGTTGTCCCTGGAGAGAGCCTGGGCCCAGAGTCAGAAAAACTCCGGCTTACATCCGGGCCACTTCTCCTATTAGCCAGGTATTCTGGGCAAGTGGTTCCTTGCCTTCAAGCCTCCATATCCTTGTCTGCAAAATGGAGGTGCCAGGAGCTGAGGCGAGGCGAGGCGAGGTGAGTCGAGTGCACCTGGGACCCCAGGGTACCTGGGGAGTTGGTGGGGAAGCCAGTCTTGCGGTCCTGCTGGGAATCTCCAGGTCTTCAGGCACATTGGGCCACCTCCGCGATGCTTCGGAGGCTCAGCTAAGGACCAGATGGTGTTTTGAGCATTTTAATAAGAGCTATTTGCAGTGTTGCTGCCATAAAAAAAATCCTGCTTAATGAGCAAATGCACGTTGGTACCGAGTTAGAGGCGCTTGGATGTTTTAAATATTATGTACGTCGTGTTCGTGTTAACAAACCTGATTTTTAATTACACCTTCCCCTGCTGCCTGGCTGGGCTGAGGGTAGGGGAAGGGAAGAAACTCAGGCAAAACAAATGTGCCTTGCTGTCAGAAACGACAGCCAGGTTCTCCGGAACTCTCCTCTGCAGATGCCGCTCTGATGGCGCACGCAGTATGGGAGCTTGGCAGGTGTGCAGGATGGCTCCTCCCTTGCTAACCCTCATTCTGCACTCACAGCCTGAGCCAGGACCCTGGTCATGTACTGAGCTCCTATCCCAGGTCATAGCTGGAGCTCTGAGCCCTGACCTGGGCCAAACACTGAGCCCTGATCCCAGTCACATACTAAACACTGATCCTGGTCATAGATTGAGTCATGACTTCAGGCATAGGCTGAACCCTGATCCTGGGCACTAATGAGTCTTCACACTGATTGCAAACTTAGCCCATTTCCTGGTCCTAGTCTGAGCCCTGATCCCAGCCATGAAATGAGCCTTGATCATGTTCACAGACTAAGCCCTTAGACATGTACGGAAGACCTCCGCTCCCTTCGCTGGTGTCCACAATGGTTGGCAAACGTGGTGGGTCTGAGCATGCAGGAAAGGCCTTGTGGGCCCTGAGAAGTGGTGTGGGCCTCAGGGACAGAGGCGCTGGGCTGGGCTCCTTTGCTGATGGCTGAGACGTGATCTTCGGGTTCCCAGTCACCAGGTGTGACATGGAGACGTCCCTTTCCATGTTCTGTCCACAGTGTTCCAGCCTCCTTCCCAGTGGGGACCCCTCAAGGAGCTTGTGGTCTCCCTGCAGAACTGTGCTATGGTCATGTGTCTGCTGGTAGCTCCTCTTGCCAGCTGCCTCCACCTGTCTCTTCTTTTCACGAGTGATAAAGTGGGGCTGTAGGAGGTGAGGTGCCTTGCCCAGGGTCACACAGCTGGTGCCTTGCAGAGTCATTGGGTTCCAAAGCTTGCGACAGAAAACCGGGCAGGGCCCCAGGTCCTTAGGGCTGGTGGGTGCCTGCAGGGCGTGGGAGTGCTGGGGAAGCCCTGCTGAGAGTGACCCGTCCCCCTGGGGAGAGTTGGCCGAATTCACAGAGATGGTGACCGTGGGGATGCGTCCTTCCTTCTCTCTAGCCCAGTCGAGCCTCCAGCCCCACCCCCCTCATTCCGGGGAGAGGGTGAAAGCTGCGCCCAGGGACAGAGCCAAGACGCAGGCCCAGACAGCTCGCTCTTCATCTCAGCCCCTCTGCCTGCCTGTCTTCATTGTCTTCCCTTTAGCTGGGCCCCTCCACTGGGAAAAGATGAAATGTTTTCTCAGATCCAGTTCAAAAGGTTCCCAGGAAAGGTGCCTGCTTGGTCCACACTGGGTCATATGCTCACACCCTGGACCAATCAGCTGCTGTTGGGCTGAAAGCTGCTGTGATTGGCAGCTCCACGGGCCTGGGGGTTGGGTGCTGCCCCTCCCCAGCAGGCCAACAGCCTGGGCGGGGCTCGGGGAGCCTGGGGCAGGGGCCTGTGACTGTGACCCACTCCCTTCACAGGGAGCATGGACCAGGGACAGTGCAGGGCGGGGGGTACTCGAGGGGGCTGTCTTCATGGTTGGACAGTGTCACTTTCATTTTGTGGCAATCATGAAAATATTAAATTAATGAAAACACTGCTGCATATAGATTTTAATGCCATATTTGTGAGTTTTTGTACAAAGATAAGCTGCTGCAATAAAGGCTATTAACTCCTTATTAAGTCTTCTGCTTACATTTTTCAAAGAGTGATGCTGATTTTTAACCGGGGACTGCAGAGGGCCCGGAGCCCTGTTACGCCCCTGTGCTTCTCCCGTTACTGCGTCAGAGCGCGTCAGAGCTGCCCGGGAACCTCACGATCCACGTGTGCAAACCTGCTGCTTCCCAGAAAGGAGGGGGGGACCAGAGGAGCCTGGGGCCCTGCGGAGGCCGCACAGCCTCTCAGAGCAGGCGCAGGAAGGCAGGTCCCCTGACTCCCAGGCTGCCTGTCCCCTGCCTGTCCACCCTGGCGAGCACTGGTCTGTCGGCCCAGAGATACCATCCAGCATGTGATGGTGAGTACTGAGTGTCAACTTGATTGGATCGAAGGATGCAAAGTGTTATTCCTGGGTGTGTCTGTGAGGGTGTTGTTAAAGGAGACTCACATTTGAGTCAGCCGGCTGGGGGAGGCAGACCCTCCCTCAGTCAGGGTGGGCACCATCTAATCAGCTGCCAGCATGGCTAGAATAAAGCAGGAGGAACGTGGAAGGACCTGACTGAGTCTCCCAGCCTTCATCTTTCTCCCGTGCTGGACGCTTCCTGCCCTCGAACATCGGATTCCAATTATTCAGCCTTGGGACTCCTGGACCTTCGGCCACAGGCTGAAATGCACCGTGGGCATCCCTGCTTTTGAGGTTTTGGGACTCGAACTGGCTTCCTGGCTCCTCAGCTTGCAGACGGCCTATTGTGGGACTTCACCTTGTGATTGTGTGAATCACTCTCCTAATAAACTCTCCTTTATACACACATCTATCCTGTTAGCTCCATCCCTCTAGAGAACCCTGACTAATACACTGAGAACAGAGGACCCGCGGACCCTTCTATGATCAAGAACCTTCAGTAGCTCCCAAAGCTAGAAGAAGAAGCTAACATTGCTAACCTCGGCCCCTGGAACTAGGTCCTCCCTTGGCCCCCAGGATGTCCCCGGGTCTCTTCTTCCTCCAGGGTGTCTTTCCTTCCAGCTGGAGTGGTGGGCGTCTGTTGATGAATCCATGTTTGTGAAATGCACGTGTGAGTGAATGAGCGTCCTCCACAGCTATCTGCCTAGCATGTTGGCTGTGAGATTCTGCACTCTGCTGGGTGCAGTGGTTCATGTCTGTAATCCAGAGCTTTGGGAGGCCAAGGCAGGAGGATGGCTTGAGGCCAGGAGTTTAAGACCAGCCTGGGCAACATACCCAGACTTTGTCTCTACAAAAAAAAAAAAATTATGTGGGTGTGGTGGCGTGCCCCTGTGGTCCCAGCTACTTGGGAGGCTGAGGTGGGAGGATGGCTTGAGGCCAGGAGTTCAAGGCCACAGTGAGCTGTGATTGCGCCACTGCACTCCAGCATGGTAATAGAGCAAGACTCCATCTGTAAAACAAAAACCACAAAACAAAACCTCCCCAACCAAATAGATTCTGAAGTCTTTAGATCCTAAGATGTGTGGGGGTCACCCTGATGGAGATGCCCCTCCCCACCATCTGTGCCACTTACTTGCTCCCCGCACTGTGCCCTGGAATGGGTTTGGGTGTTGCAATGCACCCTCCCGTGCTCTGCTCCCTCCCTCCTCCAGCCATTCATTCTGGCTGTTTCCTCCACCGGGAACACCCTTCTTTCTCTCCTTTGTCTGAGAGTTCCTACTGATTCTCAAGTCCCAGCTTGGATATCATCGGGGGCCATCGTGTCTTCGGCCAGTGGCTGGGTAGGCTCCGTGTTCCTCGGGGCCCTGAGGGGACTCCCTGACGTGGCGCTTGCATGCCTGTCTCTGACTGCTGGTGTCTGTCTCCCGCCAGGTGGTGTGTGCCCTGGGACAGCTGCCTCTCCTTCTGCTCAGTATCCTCAGGAATAGTAGCACTGACACCACCACTGTCGGTTCCCCACGGCAGCAGGTCACATGCCTGGCACTTTGTATGGATTTTGGCGCTCCTCCTTTCTACTGAGGTTGGCATTTGGTGATCCCAGAATGCATACTTTTCAGTGAAGGAATGAACAAAGGCATGAGAAGCATGCACAAGTCGCCAGGTGGTGGGAGCGGCTGCTTGCTCCAGATGCCGCCAGCCTCCAGCCTCAATCTCAGCACAGCTGCTATCAACATCCCAGGGCTGGAGCTTCGGTAGGTGTCTTTTCAAAGCGGGGACCCCAAGAGGAGTGGCTCCCCAGGAGGCTGGGCAAGTCAGCCTTGGGATGGAGCTGTGCAGGGAGCCAGGAGTCAGCCAATGGAGGTGGTCCCCAGGCAGGACGTGGTCCCCTGGCAGGACACCACACCAGGGTTGAGATGTTTTTGACCTGCCTGACATGGCCAAGGAATTCGGATGTGCTGCCAGCTGCATGGTGTGGGCTAGGCCTGGCAAAGCCTCTGAGCTTGGGCCCCCAGGATGCCTTCCGGGATCTGCAAATTCAAAACTGTTTCAGGGAGAATACTCAGATGCCGTGGCCTTTTGCTGTTTGATGTTTGTCGTGATGGCGCAAAGGCAATGACAGGCAGTGCTGAGGATGTGCCCGCGCCGACCTCAGCGCCGATCTCAACGCCAGGCAGTGCTGCGGATATGCCCGCGCCGGTCTCAGCGGTGAGGCCAACACCGCTCGAAGGCAGGCATCGGGTTCTGCTGTGCCACACGCTTGCAAAACCCCCAAGCCCCAACACACTGAGTTTCACCCAGGACTGTCTTTGATGAAGCACAGAAAATGCTTTTTATTAAATCATGATCTTGATGCCGGGCGCAATTGCTCACGCCTGGAATCCAGAACTTTGGGAGACCAAGATGGGCGGATCACTTGAGGCCAGGAGTTTGAGACCAGCTTGGTCAACATGGTGAAACCCTATCTCTACTAAAAGTACAAAAATTAGCCAGGCATGGTGGTGGGTGCCTGTAGTCTCAGACGTTCACGAGACGGAGGCATGAGAATTGCTTCAACCTGGGAGGCGGAGGTTGTAGTGAGCCAAGATCGAGCCACTGCACTCCAGCCTGGGCAACAGAGTGAAACTCTGTCTCAAAATCAATCAATCAATCAATCTTGACTTTGAATACGTGTCTGTTTCAATACTTGGTGTGAGAATATACTCGGTGTGAGGGCTGGGTCCTGGCCATTTCACTCTCAAGGCTGCCTGGCACCCCTTCTGCAGACTCCTCATAAGGACTTCACCACGTGGCTGCACCCCCACTCTGCTCTATAGCTCTGGCCTCTGCAGTGCCAAAGTCTCTGGGTGACTCCCCCGTCTGGAGCTGGTTTCCCAGAAGCACCGTGAAGCCTTTCTGCATGTGGCCATCCATTAGCCTTTGGGCCTGGGTCCTGGGGTGACTGAGGACTGGCCGGGGGTAATGGGAGGGAGCCCAGGGCTCGGCCGCCTCTGTCTGCTCCTGCAGCAGAGTGGCAGGTGAGTTCTTCCCCCTGGGATGTGCTCCTCTCCCCTGGAACACGGGATTGCTGTAACTTCTTCACAGGTGTCCTCTGAAGACCAAAGAGTGTTTGTAAAGTGCTGGCATTTGTAGAGGTTCTAAACATGGCAGCAGTTATTGCTGGGAATGATGATCTTCCTGCAACCCTTATGAAATATGCCCCAAATATCTGTTTTTTCGAGGGGAAACTGAGGTTTTGGGGAACAGATCTGTCTAGGGTTATACACCAAGCAACGGTTCCAGCCAGGCTGTTTCACCCTCTAGGGCTGCCTGGCACCCCTCCTCCCATTGGTCCTCCTCAGACCCCACCCTGGGGTCCTCCCACCCAGGTGGCTGTGCCCCCACCCTGGCCTGCAGTTCAGGCCTGGGCAGAGCCCGTTTCTCACGGCAACCCCCTATCTGGAGCCAGCTTCCTGGCCGTTGTCATGGGAACTGCTTCCTCATTGTCAAATGCGGCTGACCAGGGAAAATGAGTTGGGTGATGGGATGGATGGGATGGATGGAGGGAGGATCAGAGCTAGATGGGTAGGAATGAGGTGGCTTCTGGGTGGGCCTGGATGGGCAGGACAAAGGGGAGGGGATGATCATCTCCGTCCCATCAGTGGGCATGCTGTGAGCCTCTTCAGGGTGCCAGGCAGGAGTGGGTAAGCAGAGGGCCTGGACCCCATGGGGATCTGGGGAGGAGGGGGCAGGCAGGGCTTGAGCAGGCCCCACAGCGACCTGTAGGTGGGAAATGCTCCCTCTTTTCCTGAGTGAGGGGCTTAATTGTGACTGCCCGCAGCCTGTGCCTGGGAGAACTCCATGGACCCCAGACTTCCCGCAACTTTGGCCAAACCGGGGCGGCAGGGGCTGCTCTCCATAGCCCCGTGGCTGGCCTGACCCCACACTCCTGGGGGGATGGGACTCCTCCTCTCCCGCTCCCTGGCCTGGGCCTGGACACCTGAGGGATCTGTGAGGCTGTGGAATGGAGGCCAGCCAGCCCAGGACGTGGGCCCAAGGCAGCCCGTGTGGGTCTGAGGATCCCGGCTCAGCCCTTCCCTAGACCCGGAGAGTGACTTTGGAACCTCATTGCCTTCTCAGGGTGGCCTTGGTCTCCCAGGCTTTCCGGCTGTGTTTGGGCCTGAAATTCAGCTTCAGGCTGGTGCCCCTCCTTCGGGATGGGGCTGGCTGGTCCCTGGATACCGGAGCTGCCGAAACGTTTGCTCTTAGAAGCAGAACACGCTGCACAAAAATAGCAGCCTGGCGACGGATCCGCCTGCCGGGAACATATGCTGCCTTGAGAGGGGCGGGGGGCGGTGGGCAGTGGGCGGCGGGGCGGGGCGGGGGGCGGCGGGGTGGCTGGGGCCTCTCTGCTGGAGGAGTTGGTGCGCTGGGGTCCCTGTCGTTGGCTCCAGGTGGAGAGGGCCAGGCCAAGCTGCTGCCCAACGCTCTCCTGGGTGCCAGGAGCTGCCCGTCTGTCCTCAGGGTCGCTCTGAAAGGACCTGCCAGGCAGGTGCTCTTGTCCCTCCCCAGGTAAGGACAGCCAGGGAGAGAGGCCTCGGGACTGCCGGGTCACACAGCGGAGGGGCGGAGCCAGGGCGGGCTGCCTGGCACCAAGGGAGGGGCCCTGCTGTTGGCACTCCCTCACGCATTTGCTCAGTCATCAGTTCCTGCGCTAGGTGTGAATTCTCACCTCACCTCCCTCACTGCGGACCCCAGGCCCTGAGGAGCCCTGCGTCCTCAAGCTGAGAGTGGAAGCCTCCGAACAGCCCTGCTGGCCGCGCAGGAATGGCACCCTTAGCCTAGTGCCCCCATTCCCCCCGGCCGCCTGGGGAGGGACCAGCGAGGCCTCTCCTCCAGTTCCCTTTCTGCTTCGTTGGCTTGGTGGCATGGACCCAGAACCGGGATCCTTGGTCTGCTTGTGGCCCTGTTAACGGATCTCTCTGTGTGCCGTCCATGTCCTCGCCTGTGAGATGGGCGACTAGTCACCCCACCTTAGTGAGTGGTTGGGATAATTCAGCTGGGCCATGGATCTGGAGCCTGAGAGCAGGAGGGCTGCTATGACTGTGAGGGTCCATCAGCTCCTGGGCACGCATTCGGGGCTGGGCCCGGTTCTGGGGTCCAGGGATCCAGAGTTGAGTGGCCTTGTCAGGCCTCATCCCCAGGATCTCAGGTCCAGCTGGGGGCTTGACAAGGGAAGGGACATTGGCTGTGCATTGTGACCAGCCATGGTGCAAGGAGGTGGACAACTCCATGGGGTTGTTCTGTGCAGCCACTGCCTCCTGCCTGGGCCGGGCCTTGGCCCTGGGCTGCCCTCCTCTGGCCCTCCCTGCCCTTGGGCAGCTTAGAGGGGAGGGTGCACAGCTGGGCCGGGCAGCCAGAGGAGGGACAGGTGCCGCCCAGGACCTTCCCAGCTCCTGGGGGTGTCTGTGAGCACCACGGGCCAGGGTCCAGGGTCCCAGGCTGGTCTGGGAGTGGGGGGTGCAGGGCTGGGGTGCTCAGTGATGAGAATCTGTGGCTGCCGGAGCAGGGCTGGAGAGCTTCCTGGGTTGGTGGGGGTGCTGTAGAGGGTCCCGCACCCTCCCCTGCTTCCTGGGTCTCCCTGGGGGTCTGGAAAGTCCTTTTCCCAGTCTATCTGGCTCCCACCCACTGCAGCTCCAGTCAGCCTCCCCTCTGGAGCCTGATTAGGACAGTGAGTCGGAGGGACGTTGTGGGAGAAGCGTCACCAGGCTGGGAGGGAGGGTGGCACGCAGGTTCCTGTCAGATGCATCCTCCTAGTGCCCTAGGTGGAGCTGTTGAAGAGCAGCTGGGAGCCGGTGTGCAGGGCGGAGAGCGGAGGAGCTTCTGCGGGAGAAGGCTCTCCTCTGGGCAATAGAGACGCGGCTGCGCCTCCTCATCCAGAGTGGGGCCGCGGGGAGAAGGAGAGGATCACTTCTCCCCTTCAGAGGAGGCTCTGGGGCAGGCAGGGAACTGGACTCTGCTGCTTTTGTCATCACGACAAAGGCCACCCAACTTCCTGCATCTTCTCCCAGCACCCGTGCCCTCCCCCTGGGCTGGGTCGAAGTCCTCACCTGTGGGCTCCCTTACTGGGCATCTCCCAGCCTGGCTTTTGGTGTCCCCAGAGGCTATTTGAAAACAGGATTTCCATGTTGGAGGTCAAGTCTTGGAAGGCTGTCAGGCAGAGGGGTACAGGAGTCACTGAGTTTAGGCCCAGCGTGTCCTTGGCTGGATGAGCTGGGAGACGCTGCGGTCAGCAGGCTGCCCAACCGTAGGGTTGTGGACGGGCCCAGCACAGCCCTCGCCACACAGGCCCTCGCCGTGGTGGATCCAGGAAGGCCCAGCGGGTCAGAGCCTGGCAGGGGCATCTCACAGATGGGGAAACTGAGGCCATGCGGGGAGAGGTGTCGCGTCCAAAATTGCCACTCAGGTACAGGTGGCTCTGTGTGGGAGTGGCAGGGATGAGCTGGATGAACCTCAGCCCCCAGTCCAGGGAGCCGGGCACGGCCCAGAGCTCCCCAGCTGCCTCTGCCTCCTCCATCGCACCCCCATGGGGGCGGTTCCCTCAGGGGCTCTGTTGGTGGCAGTGGAACCCATCCGAGTCACACGGCACCATAGTGTGTCACGGGCGGCGGATCTGGACGGGGCTGCAGAGCGTCACACTCCTGGTGTCTTGTGGCTCTTCTCCCTGACGCTTCCCTGGGCGCGCGCTGTCCGCACGCGGATGCTCGGCCCACTCGCCCAGCTCCTGAGATCTCGGCGAGAAGGGGCTGATCTCCAGTTTCAGGTGTTTTCTATCTGTTGGGAGACGGCCTTTCCCTGGCGCCGGCTGTGGCCAATTATTACCTTAGAGAGACAGTTAGTGACCACCTGACCTTCACCTGGGGGTTGCTGACACTCCTGTGTGTGGGGGCCCCTCCTGCCCTGACCTACCTGATTAGCTACCCACTGGGACAATTCCTTGGCCGTCTCAGTTTCCCAGGAAGGGCTTCCGTGTGATGTTTTTAAACCACACCCCCATCCGAGGCCCCTCGCCCAGAGCAGGTGAGAATCAGTGACTGAAATGGCTGCTGGCGTGGCCACATCACGAAGGGCGTGGGGCCAGCTGAGGACTCGGGAGCTGCAGGGTGGTGAGCGCACTGGGCCCTAACCCAAGGCTCCTGTGCACGCTGCTCTTCCACTGCAGGACCGCACCTCTGCCCATGTGCAGGAAGCCTCTCCCCCGGAAGCTTCTTCACACAGTCTTTGGCCAGGGCAGCGGGAGCCCCTGAAGGCAGTAGGACAGGGTGGGACATGGTCGTGTAGGAGCTGTCGGAGTGTCTGATCCTGGCTGGACTGTGGGCTTCCGGTGTAAGGGCCTCGGTGGGGGGGTGTGGGGACCAGCAGGGAGAGTGGGCATGGTGGGGGTGGGGCTGTGCCCAGCAGAAGGGGTCAGGACCCTCCTGTGTCTGAGAAAAGCTCTGCAGGAGCCCTGAGCGGGGAAGCTGGGGAACCTCACACGCGCTGGCCTCCTCCTGTGATCCAGGCGCAGAAAAGGGGTTCCCACTCATGACCTTGGTCATCCACAGCCTTTCTAGGTGGGCACCCTCCACCCCCTGCTCTGGATGAGGAGAGAGAGAGGGTCAGGGCTGTGACGACTGCCGGAGGTCACCCAGCTTGGGGTGAAGGGCAGAGAGGGCTGTGAACCCTGGGTCCCCCTCGCCCACACACACACTATGCACACCAGCACACACAGACACTCGTACACGCAAATGAACAGACACCCTCACATACACTCAGACACGTGCACACACATATACCACATGCACACACTGCACACACCACACACCACATGCACACACACCACACACACTACACACACCCCTACACCACACACCACACACACCCTCACACACACTCAGACACATGTGCACACATGTATTCCACATATACACACCCCTATACCACACACCACACACACACCCTCACACACAGACACATGTGCACACATATACCACATACACACACCACACACCCTACACCCACCCCTACACCACACACCACACACCCTCACACACACTCAGACACATGTGCACACACATATTCCACATACACACACCACACACACCCTCACACACAGACACAGGTACACACACACGCAGCACACACAAACACATCCACATGCACATGAGATCTGCAGCACGTCCAGGACCCGCCCCCGGCATGCTCCCACGCTCACTGGCCTCACTGAGTGTGACGTCTGGGTCAGGAGCTCCCTGGGGGCCTTCTCACTGTCTCCATGGCCCTGGCTGCAGGGTGGCTGGGGCGTCATTGGTGTCCATGGGGAGCATGGACAGGCCTCCCCAGGTCAGGACGGAGCCAGAGGTGCCCTGGTCGGCCCCTGTGTCTCGGCGTCCATTCCTTCCCCAGGGGCTGGCCCCACTCCCTGCCCGTCCCAGTCCTCATCTGGGCCAGCGGGCCCACCTCATTACCTACCAACACCCGGCAGCCTGGAGCAGAGACCCCCAGGTCCTTGCGGGCCGAGAACGAGGTGGGGCCTCCACACCCAGCCCGTGAGCTTCCTCCCGGTCTCCTTTTCTTTGCAAGCTGGGGGAGCCTCTGTGTTAGTTTCCCGGGGCCGTGGTACAAAGCACCTCGGCCTGGGTGGCTGAGACAATGCAGATGGGACCCACAGTCCTGGAGGCGGGTCCCTCCTAGGGGGGCCTGCAGATGCCGCCTTCTCCCTGTCTCCTCGCGTGGTGGTCCCTGTGTGTGCCTGTGTCCCCATCGCTCTTCTCATCAGGACACCAGGCATCCTGGATCAGGGCTCACCCCAGTGGCTCCAGTTCACCGCGCTGCCTATTTAAATGCCCCGTCTCCCGGTACAGTCCCATTCTGAGGTCCCGTGGGGTAGGACGTCCACAGAGAAATTTTTGGGGCACTCGATTCAGCTCATAAACCCCTTCTCCAGATTTGGGGACCTGCCTGCGCCCCTGTCCTGCAGCGGGGCAGAGACTCTTGTTATTTGTGTCATTTCCTTTAGTGCTCTCCATTGCTGCAAGGTCGAATCAACACAACCCCGTCCACACACACACCCTCACACTCACACCACACATACCCTACACACGCACAAGCACACACACACACTACACACCCACTACACATACACACACACCACATAGACACAAATCATGCAGACACAAACCAGACATATCCCAAACACATCACACCCACACCACACCCACACAGCACATGCACACACACACCACACTCACA
>PVKP010032672.1:0-25793 GCA_004027715.1 Plecturocebus donacophilus | reverse complement strand
GCAACGCTAGCTAAAACAGCAGCGTTGAAATTCGTGGTGCTTTTCTGCCCGGGGGTCTCCGGTCTGGCTTCTCAGCCCCTTTTTCAGTCAGCTGGATGGACTGCTCTGACTTCCCAGAGCGCCAAACATCATCCAAAAGGAGACTCAGTCCTGTTTACTCCGCACCAAGAGCCGCCGAGCCGAGACGCCGGCAAAAAAGCCGCGCCAGCCGAAAGGGTCACGCTGACGACCCGTGGGGCTCCTCCGCTGGGAATGTCCTGGTCCGTGGGCAGCAAAAATCCATCGGTAAGTGTGGCGTCCACTGGCTCTCTGCGCTTTTACTGGGAGCTGCAATCCTGAGCTGCTAGTGATCAGCCATCTTTCCAGTGTCATGTTTTGATACATAGATACACTGTGTAATCATCAAATCACGGTAATTAGCATATACATCACCTCAAATGTTGATCAGTTCTTTGTGGTAAGAACATTAAAATTCCTTTCTTCTAGCTTTTGAAATATATAATACATTATTGTAAGCTATACTCACCTTGCTGTGCAATAGAAACCAGAATGTATTCCTCTTATCTAACTGTAACATTGTACCCATTTTCCAACCTCTCCCTGTCCGGGCTCCTTTATCCTCTCCCCAGATTCTGGTAACTTCTATTCTACTCTCTACTCTATGAAGTTAACTTTTTAAATGCCAGAAGCTAAGACATACAGAAGTTAAACCGCATCCCTCAAGTCACACAGGCCATAAATGGTGAAACCTGGATTTAAATCTAGACAGTCTAGTACCAGAGCCCTTGATGGTAACCACACACTAGGTATTTTCTGTGCGTAAGATCAATGTGGAGGGCAACTTTCTATTTCTACCCTGTCAGTTTTACACAACACTATTGTTGGGATAGCTTCTCACTGAGACTCTCCTTTGGAATGGCAAACCTAAAGTAACTGCCTCTTCTCAGCCTCACTTCCCCACCACTTCCAAGTCATGCAACATAATACTCTCACTTTAAGAGCTGGCTGCAATCCGTGCATTGTTGGAGAAATTCCAGGTACTTACCAATCATATCGTTTCTCAAGAAATAGATTAACATAGGCAGTTATCACAGGTCCTCTTTTGTTCTCCCCTCTACTTTAGAGACATTAATTAGAATCTCTAATAGTGTCCTTCAATCAAGCATGTAGAAAATATTAAGTATTCCTGAAATAGTCATAGGGCCAGGACAAAGATTCTGTAAGTCACAAGATAGGGGAGGCTATGAGTGGGGCCAAAAGCCATCCAAAGCAAATACTGGAATTATAGCAAGGTGCTATAAAAGCTGGCAGGACCAATTATTCTTTGGATCAAGTAGCAGATATATAGTCCAGGAGCTTGTTATAATAAAAGGCACAATGGTATAAGTATCAATCTGGATTTCACTCCTGCCTCAACCACTGTGATAAGAGGTAAATTATATCTCAATTTGTATCTATAAAATGGAGGTAATGATTCAAGCCTGGCAGGGGTGTCCTGAAGATTAAATAAGATAATGTATGTGAAAGCGCTAGGAAAATAGTAAATTGTTTTATATACTTGAGAGGGGTTTGCTTCTGAGGACATTGCCACTAAGCAACACTTGAAAATAATTTGCCACAACCTACACATTTGCCTTTATTAACTCAGCACAACAGACTTGTCCACAGTAGATAATTAGACACTTATTATTAATTTCCAATTTCTACGACCTTTGTTGATCCAATGTGCTGCCTCTACTGATTTTTGCCTGAAAAATGGTAATTTCTTTCATTTGTTAAGCTTTTCATAGTTTGTAAAGAATTTGCTGATATTTTTAACAGGTCTGTAAGTGTATAAGTTTTGTACTCCATATTTACAAACAGCAAAACTGGGGCTTAGAGAAGTGATATGACTAGCACAGGGCCCCATAGCTGATTACAATCTATACAGAAAGTATAGGAAAAAGAAGGAAGAGACAGAAAAACATTGCAAGGCTAATAATACATAATATGGTTTTTTAGAAACATTCCTTCTCTATGTTGACAAAGGGGAAAAAAAAAGATTCTTCTAAGGTATACGAATGACCATAGGGTTTTTGTTTTATTTTATTGTAAAGGCAGTGACCAATTTGCAAAGACAATTATTCATTATAAAATGATAAATGGAATTTTGCAATGTCAATAAAATGATTTCTTTTAAAAAACATACATTAGAAACTATGGGCATGTTATTTCTGTTGCTTTTGTGTAAACAAAATCAATTATAACATTTGATACTCTCTATTCACATTGTTTAAGGTAGCTAAAAACATTGGCCAAAGCCTTTAGAATGGGGCTTAAGGAGGAAGAAAATGGAAAAATAGAGAAGTCGAATCTGAGGAGAGAAAAATGGAAATGTAGTGAGATTGCAGACTTAAATGTTTTTTGCAAATGAAGTGATAAATTGATATAGTCTTACATGGAAGACATTGACTAGAAGACCTGGGCTCTGTCACCAGCTTTGCCAGGTGACTTTGGAAAACAATAATAATAATAAGGATTATGGTTTATTTTGCCTTTATTAGGTGTCAAGCTCTGTGCCAGATGCTTATATGGATTAGCTCACTTAAGCCTTACAAACTTTTATGACTACTACTATTATCATCTCAATATTACAAACGAGGCATTTGGGGCTCAGGTTTCACAAGGTTATGTAGTTTAACCAATAAAAATGCCAATATCTGATTCTAAAAGTCACACTCCTTTTAAAATATAATACTCTCTTTCAAGTAATCTCACTCTGCGTAGGTCAATTTCCTCTCATACAAGTTATCCTTAGGCTATAATTCTCCATTTCAATGGTTAATCTGTCATGTTTCCATCTGTGGTTTCAGGATGTGACTCAAGAGCACTGGCTTTCTGGATAACTAATCTTATTTCAAGAAGGCCATCCAACATGTATAAATGCCTGTTCATAGCTTTTAGGGTATAGTTATGACTCAGCACAATAAAGAGAGTCTCGAACCTGCCAGGTTACACACTGAGATTAATACATGGCTTAATAATAGTACAATCAGATTATGACCTGGTGGTGAATCACATCCAATTTAGGTAATAACTAGCAAATAACATGTCCTGCAGTGGAGTGATTTATAAAGAATGCTGAAGATGACTTTGTTCTAACTAACACAAAAGAGCTTTGAATCACACAGATGCATCATGTTTTCCACTAGTAAAGTGATGTCAGTCATGTCCTATACACATACACAAGGAACTTAGGAACATGCTGAATTATGAAAATCACTGTATGGAAATGAAATACAGGTAGGATTTATTTTTAACAAATATCACTTTAATATCCAGGTTTATATAGCATGATTATATTTGCATCCCTAATAAGATTACATACTAAAATTATTTATTGATATTTATAAAATACATTCAATAAATCTACAGTTCTTGCAAAAACATAGGCAGTCATTCTAGGGCATAATTATTTTCATTTTTATTCATTTATTTATATATTTTTTGTAGAGATGGGGCTCTCATTATACTGACCAGGCTGGTCTCAAACTCCTGGGCTCAAGTCATCCTCCTGTCTCAGCCTGCCAAAGTGCTGGGATTACAGGCCTGAGCCATAGCGCCAGGCCCCATAATTCTTTTTTAGATGCTTTTTCTATATAACATCCTGAGTTCGTCCGGCTAACAAGTTTGCTGTAACACTGTCAAAGATAGACAATTCAGTTTTGAGCTACCATAGCAACATTTAAGTTTACAGTGTTAATTCATGAAGCAGTTTAAAAATTTCAGAATTTGTCCCTGAGCTGAGATCACAGCTTTATTAGTTTATAATTCTATCCAACAAACCACCAACATGCTTTTTTAAAAACAACCCACTAAAATTTTTTATTTGCAATCCTTTAAATAAAATCCCCCAGGTCATCAATTAGTAAATATTTCTTGAAACAGGTCAAATGGTTCTTACTAAATATACTTTATATTCTACTCCAGTGATGTCATGGCTGAAGAGCAATGAACTGCCTTGAAAGGCACTACTGCTCTGGAATTAGCAAAACAACCTCTTTTGTTCAACATCGTTCTTTGTATACCCAGATGTCCCCAGTTACTTGTTAGCAAACAGGAAGGGAATACCCAAAGCATTCATGTCATGCAACCCCTTCAAAAGTAAACAATAGGATATACTCTACCCACTCAGTACTCAGTGAAAATAGAATACGAAATGTACAACAGCAATTTTTATATTCCTTCCAGGTTATCTACCAGTATGTTATTTATAGGCTTTAAACATGAAATGTGGTATTATATTACATATAGTGCCATCAGTTATAGAAAAGAATGTTAAAAACAATTAAATATTAATATTTCTATTATATATTAAGTATGCAACAATTATTTTGGGAAGCCTACCACATGCTAGGCACTGTTATAGGTACTGGAAATACAACAGTGAACAAGACAAAGTAGCTACCCTCATTTCTGGTGTGGGAGACAGACAATAAACATATCAGATAACCCCAAGTTGCGTAAAGAAAAATAAAGCAGGGTAACATGAAAGAGAATGATGAGGGATTCATTTGAGGTAAGGGTAGTGAGGGAATGCCTCTCTGAGAAAGTAGCATTAAGGACTTCACCGATGTGAGGGAATAAACCAAGTAAAGATATAGGGGAAGAATGTTTCAGGTAGAAGGAATAGCACATCCAAAAGCCCTGTGGCAGGAACCAGCTTAGTAGTTTCAGGAATAGGAAGACCAGTAGGATAGAGAACACAAAAAGTTAGATGATCTCACAAATATAGGAGAGGGTAGGCCATGGTAATGAATTTACCATTTACTTTTAGTAAAATGGGAAGCAACTGGACAGTTGTGAGCAGTAACTTTGATGTGGACAGGAGACAGGGAAATAACTGGGTAGAAGAGGGCAGTTCCCAGGCAAAGGCCCCACCCTCAAACCTGGAAACCCATGACCCTAAATGGGAACAGACATTCCTGTTTTCATGTCCAAAATGTCTTTTGGCCCACCATGCCCCCTTATCCAGTACACATGTAAACCCCAAACCCTATCCTCCATTAGGAGACAAACAGAAGAGCAGAAGAATGGCAGAAAGGCAGAGCAGATAGAAGAGAAGGAGCATCTGAATGCTGAGAGGAGTTCGGCTGGAGACAATCGAAGAGGAGATCAGCCGCTGAATGTCAAACTCCATGGGAAGATCATCCTCCCACTCCACCTCCATCCCACTGAGAGCTACCTCCACCATTCAATAAAACCCCTGCATTCATCCTTCAAGTTCGTCTGTGACATGATTTTTTCTGGATGCCGGACAAGAGCTCAGGATACAGAAAGCTGTCACACTGGCCCTCTGCCCTTGCAAAAAGGTGGAGGGGCCACTGAACTGTTTAACACTTAAGCCATCCACAGATGACAAAGCTAAAAGGGAGCACTGTATGTAACACACGCCCACTTGGGCTTCGAGAGTCGCAGACACCCGCCCCTAGACACTGCCAGGGGTCCAGAGCCCAAAGCACTCACCTTGGCTCCTGCATCTGCCCCTCTGCCTGCACACTCCCCTGTTGCCAGAGAGCCACACCCCCTTGTCACAGGTTCTGCGAGGGATCCAGGGAACTCTCTCACCTCAACATGATGTAGATTACATTTTAAAGGGATATTGTAAGGAATGAAAGAGTAGAAGCAATGACCCGAGCTAGAGCTGATGGTGACTTGGACCAGGTTGATAGCAGTGGAGATCTGTCCCTCTGCGTGCTCCCCCTCCCATACCCCCTTGTCCCCAGAGAGGCACAACCCCCTGTCACAGGTTCTGCGAGGGGGTCAGGGAATTTTTCTACCTTAACATGATGTAGATTATATTTTAAAGAGCTATTGTAAGGAATAAAAGGGTAGAAACAATGACCCAGGCTACAGTTGATGGTGACTTGGACTAGGTTGATAGCAGTGGAGATGCTCATAGAATTTACTGGTGGATTGAGTGTGAAATATCAGAAGATGATGGCTCTATTTTTGGCATGGGCAACTGGATAATTGTTTATGGGGCCTAGGGATGATGGTCAAGAGTTCAATTTTGGATAGTTAAGTTTGAGTTTACTAACTAATATCCAAGGGGAGAAGATGAGTAGGCAGTTGGATATTTGACTCTGGAGATAAGGGGAAAGACCAGAGCTATAAATAAATTTGGGAATCATCAGCATATAGACAGCATTTAGAGCCATGTGATTGAAGTCATCTAGGGTAGACGGTAGATGAGATGAAAAGAAAAGAGGGCCATGACTGGGACCCTCCATCCATAAAAGGCTAAATAGATTTTGAGGGGCTACCAACAAGGGAGACAAAAGAGAGGCCAGAGAATTGAAAGGAAAATCAAGTGGGAAAAACGTTTCAAGGATAAAGTGATAGACAGACAATGTCAAAAGCTGCTGATAGGTTGAGTAAAATGAGGCCTGAGGATGGGCTAATGGTTTAAGCAAAGTGGAAATCATTGATAATATTGCTAAGGGGATTCAGTCAGTGGAACGTTGGGGGCAAAACCCAGAATACAACGAGTTCGAGAAAGAATGGAAGGGTAAAAATATGAGACAGTGAGTATAGATAACTATTAGGGATAGGAAAAAAGACAGTGTTTTTCCTATTGTCACACAGGCAATGCAACACAGAATTCTTCATCTCTGGTCACCAAAATGTATGGAGATTTCTCCTTCACCAATCACTTCTCCACTAATTCAAGTCAATTCTAAGACTCTACCAGGAGATAGTATCAGATCCCTCAAGTTAAGATTTCAGTCCTTCATGACTGCCCCCTCTTCAGATGCCAATAGAAAGCCCTGGGATGTGACTTGTGTTTTTGACGGATTGTCTATAAATCAAGGTTCCCACAGCCCACTTCTGGGTATGATTAATTTGCTAGGATAGCTCACAACTCAGGGAAACACTTTACTTATTTTTACCCATTTATTATAAATGGTACTACAAAGGATACAGAGGAACAGCCAGATGGAAGAGATGCATTAATGAAACGCAAGAGAGAGGGCACAGAGCTTCCATGCCCTCTCCAGGTATCTCCACATGTTTAGCTCTCCAGAAGCTCCCCAAACCCAGTCCTTCTGGGTTTTTATGGAGACTTCATTACTTAGGTATAATTGATTATATCATTGTCATTGGTGATCAACTCAACATTCAGCCCCTCTCTTCTCCCTGGAGGCGGCAGAGATGAGAACGGTGAGGAGACTGAAGGAGGGTGGGGCTAAAAATTCCAACTCTCTGATTGTGTGGTTTGTTCCCCTGGCAACCAGCCCCCATCCTGAAGCTATCCAGGAGCCCCCAGTCGTTATCTCACTAGCATACCAAAAGACATTTACCACTTAAGAGATTACAGGAGTTTTAGGAGCTATGTGCCAGGAAACTAGCCAAAAACCAAACCCGTGCATATCTTATAAATCACAATAACACAGTCCACCTCACCTTTTTCAAACACAGATTCTTTACAACAAAATAATCATATAAGTCAAAAGATACTGGCGCGTTACTAGAAGCCCATTCAGTTGTTAATACAGTCATGCACTGTATAATGATGTTTTGGTCAACAAGGAACAACATATACAATGGTCCCCTAAGATTACAGGTGAGTTGAAAAATTCTTACCACCTAGTGACATTGCAGTCATTATAATGTCCTAGTGGAATTACTTTATTTGTTATAAATGTAATGTAGCCTAAGTGCACAGTGTTTCTAAAGTCTACAGGAGTGTACCATAATGTCCAAGGCCTTCACATTCACTCACCTCTCACTCAGTGACTCACCCAGAGCAATTTCCAGTCCTGCAAGCTCCATTCATGTCAAGTGCCCAACACAGGGATACCATTTTTTAAAATCTTTTATACCATATTTTTACTGTACACTTTTTATTTTTAGATATGTTTTGATACATAAATACTTAGCGTTGTGTTATAATTACCTAAAGTATTGAGTACAGTCATATACCGTACAGGTTTATAACCTAAGAGCAATAGACTATACCATTTATCCTAGGTGCATAATAGGCTATACCATGTAGGTTTCTGTAAGTACTCTCTAGGGTGTTTGCACAATGATGAAACTGCCTAACGACACATTTGTCAGAAACTATCCCCATGCTTAAAAGACACATGACTCTAATTAGTCCAGTCCATTATCATATCTATGAAAATGTCTCCCAGGGTGGGGCCACTCAGGTTTGCAGGCTTCCAAACCTCACAATAACTCCTTTGAGAAGTTTGCTATAAAGGTAACATAAGGAGCTATGGCTGGGGGGAATCTCTTTTCTTCCTTCTTTAAAACACAGATGGAGAACAACGCACGTGAAGCTTTAATCCTGCCCTTCCTTAGATTCTTGTCATAACTATTGAGCAGTGATGCTCTTCTTATTTTATGGATACAGGTCAGAGTACTTTAGGATATACTTATCAAAAGGTGGCATATTAAGGCAAAGCATTTTTTTCTGAGGCAATTAGAAACTACCAAAGTTTTGTTTCAACAATGATTACATTAACAAAGACTTTCCATCTGCTAAAATAGTTTTGCAAAGCTATCTCTAACTTCTGGCATTTCTAATAGAATATCATTTTTTAAAAACCTGCCCTTTCTCCAGACTGTAAAAAATTTCTACTTTCTGTGTGCAATCTGAGGTTTCATTTGTTTTCTTCTAAATTTGTTTCCTGCAGCAAAACTCATCAGAAAAATACTTATTATTATATATTTTTGTAAGGCAGTTTAAAATTCTGTTAGTCTTTGACTCACATGATTCAGACCAAAGATCTGAATCAAGGGAATGGCAGAAATCCTGGTTCTATTCCTGATTTCAAAATGCAGAATAGGAACACACAGCCTTTAGTGTCTTTTGAAAACTTTGAAACTAAGGGATCAAACAATATAGCTGTGCATATTCCCAAAGAGTTTCAGTAACTGCATATCTCTGGACAAAATTCTGTTTATTCTGGCTTAGCTAAGCAGGCTGTTTGGAATCCAGAACGTGGATGGCAGCTGGTTCATCAGCTCAGGCTCTTGCTGTCTGCTTGTTTCTCATGCGCCCCTCTCTCCAGGCCCTCTCCTCTTCTTTTCTTCTTTCTACTTTTCTTTTTCTCCCTCTTTTCATCTCTCCTACTGATGTTCCTCTTTTCCATTAGTGGAAATTAATATATTTTTGCATAACTGGCTGTCCTTATTTTAAAATACTGGGGCATCTTCTCAGGACATTTTTCATCAGTTTTTTGGCTTCAGAAAATATTTTCCATTATATCCTGTGTAGAGTAAACTTTCAACTTTGTAAGCTTACTTTTTAAAAGTGTTTATGACTAAAAAAAGTTACGTTCACTTGCCTGTAGGCAGAGCTTTATTGTTTTGCAGTAGACTGATTGCCCTTCATAAAAAGGAATTTCCAGCTTTAAGATGACTGGTTCCTTACAATCGTCGGCTTAAAAACTAAATCCACCTCATAATCCTAAGTGGTAGGTCCACTTACTTCTACCACTTTCTCCCTGTTTTGATAACTGCTTTTGAGCCTAGGCTAGACAATGCTTTTTAAGGTTCCTTAGAGTCTCTATTTTTATAAACTGTGCTTAATTTAGACCATTGCTTGCTGTATTTGTGCTGACATGGCCACAGACATCTATCCAGATCTTTATTTCACAGGCATTTCCTGAGCACCCATTTTGTAGTCAGTGCTGCAGACATGAAAACAGGCAAGACACAGTGTTTCCTGCCCTCAAGTCTATTGACAGGGCAGACCAAAAAAATTAAAAATAGTCATAAAGTGTGGGCTTTCTCTCAGACTACTGATAGAAATGTAAATTGATGCAATCCTTTTTGGAGGTGGTGTGGCTGAGATGACCAGCTCTCTCCTAATTTTCACTGTCCCGCTCCTTCAGTGGTAATGGAACCCCCAAGCTGTAGTTGGGCACATGGCCAGATAAAACAAATACTACAGTTCTGAGTGTCCTTTCAGCTATATGTGGCAGGTGATTAAGCTCTGGCCTAAGAGATATAAATGAAACTCTTATCTCCAATCTCTTGAGTCAGGCCTTTAAAGAGAATAGACCTTTTCTCCCCTTACCTTTTCCTCCTTTCCTCCTGCCTGCTTGTTAGACTGTGGTCTTGGCATTGAACCACCCTTGATCAAAGAAATGAGGGAAACACCCTAGGCATGGCAGAACAAGTTCACAGTAGCCCAAGGCCCTTGTTGGCCTCATGCAAGAAAGCTGTGTACTCTTAATGCAGACCTGGCTGGATTAGCTATCCCCAGACAGTCATGTGAGCGCAACATAAACCACTGTCTTTTTTAAGCAGAACCTGTGATCTAAAACTAATTAGAGGAGTATTGAACAATGTATATCAGAACACTTTAAGAGTTCATATCCTTTTAGGCCAGGCACAGTGGCTCAGGCCTTGGGAGACTGAGGCGGGCAGATCACTTGAGGTCAGGAGTTTGAGACCAGCCCAGCCAACACTGTGAAACCCTGTCTCTACAAAAATAGAAAAATTAACCAGGAGGTGGTGGTGCACGCCTGTAGTCTCAGCTACTTGAGAGTTGGAAGAATTGCTTGAACCTGGGAGGCGGAGGTTGCAGTGAGCTGAGATCTTGCCACTGCACTCCAACCTGGGTAATACAGCCAGACCTTGTCTCAAAAAAAAAAAAAGTTCATATCCTCTTAACCCCAAATTTCAAGGTAATCAAAGAAATACATGCTTCTACAGTCAGACACCTCTTTTCCACATTACCTTTGAGTCTGAAACTCCTGCAGAGTTCTTATAAAGGGCCATATTTAGCCTATATACCACTTCCCTTGGCTAAAGCCTCTGACCAAGTACCTGGGAAATAAAACATACTCAGCCATCCCACTTGCAAATATTACAACCACAAAATGCTGAAGTAGAAACTTTTCACAGGGACAAAAATACAATATGACAATACTTCGATGTCCCTCCCCCTTTGAGGTCTTCAAACTTTTGAATGTTGTAAACAAGAGGATATAAGTGGGCCAGGCACTGTGGCTCACGCCTGTAATCCCAGCACTTTGGGAGGCTCAGGTGGGCGCATCACTTGAGGTCAGGAGTTCAAGACCAGCCCGGCCAACATGGTGAAACCCTGTCTCTGCAGGCAAGTGCCTGTAATCCCAACTACTCAGGAGGATGAGGGAGAAGAATCACTTGAATTGGGAGGCGAGACTGCAGTGAGCCAAGATTGCACCACTGCACTCCAGTCTGGGAGACAGAGCAAGACTTCATCTCAAAAAAAAAGAGCATATAAGTGCTGGAGGACCCTTTCTAGCTTTCTGGTGGTTCTGCTGCTATGAGCTGCTCACAGGTGCCATAGCACTTCTTCCACCATCATGAGTTGTTGCCATAGTTTTCTGAATGCTGTTCTGGCGGTGCACTCACACAGCTTTAATCTTTTGCTGTTACCACATTTTCCAGTGACTGGCAGCTCACTCCACATGCTGTGGTTATTATCAGAATATCCTGAAATTCAAGTTGTTCTCCATGAATCAGTGTTATTTCTATCAATGGTGTATACTGTTATTCTTGCAAAAGTGCTAGATAAAGAAGATAGCTGATTTAATAACCAGAGATTAATCACTGCTGGATAAGCAAAATCAAGCATGCCAGGGAAAGATAACTATGTGCAGTATAATCATCTCAAAGACCATGGCTTTGTCTTCCTTTTTGAAGCATCCATAGAAGTTTAGAATGACTAACACCTCTTACCCTCCATCCCCACTTTACTCCTTAAGAGGGTGGGGTTGTCATTTTAGCAGCACACATACTAAAACTGGAATGATACAGAAAACATTAGTATAGCCCTTGCACAAAGCTGACACATAAATTCTTGAAGCATTCCACTTAAAAACATTTTTAAAAAAGAAGTTGGAGCACTCTTAGGGAGCTCCTAAGCCCTCCTTATTTTCTTGATACTTACGACCAGAAGACAGTGACGTATATGTACAAATTTTCATACAGAAACACATTCTTGGCTTCCACTGTCTATCACCATGGCTTAAATACAGATGTAGAAATAGAGGCCAGAAAAGTTAAATGAAGTTCCATCAATCTTCTTTCATTCTAGTTTGTGTATTTAAGTATTGCCACTGTGATCATTTTTCAGCTTTGCAAAAATTTCAGTTCACAGACTTGTCCAATTTTTCCAAATCCATCAGCCAGATTTTGCTTTTTTCCCTTCTTTTTTCAATAGAGATCAGCTTGCATTTCCCAGACTAAACTTATCCCTCTGCCTTTTTATTATAACTTCCTAACAAAATCCCAATTTGGATGAATCTAACTCTCAGATTTTCTCTGTGCTTGTACCTGAGCAGGTGAGTGCTGATGAAAGAAGTCCCGCTATAGATTAGTTCCATGATAAGTGCATAGCATTTCACTTTAAATAAGCCCACAGTAGTACTCAGAAGTCCTGTTACTTGTCTCTTTTCAACTGCATTCCATTACTAACCATTACAAACCTTTTCCATTCTCTTAAACCATCTCATCCCTTCTCCCCTGATCTCAGCACATGACCTTGCCTCTTACTTTAAAAAACAAAATTGAAACCATCAGATGGAAATTCCCTCATCTTTCTGATTTGAGACAAGAATCTTTCCACATCCTCTCTTCTTTTACTCCTGCTCCTCATGTCTGTTTTGAATTCCAACCCTGCTCACATTTCAAAAATGTTACACTCATTTTTTTCATCTCATATATCTTCCACATACATAAGATGTATGTATGGATATACACATCTCAGCTAGATGCATCTCATTAGCTTTTAAACCTGTTCATTTCACCCCAATCTTAAATATAAAAACAAATTACCTTGCTTAACGTGTCTGCACCTACTGCCCCAATACTCCCATCTTCTTCACAGCCAAATTTCCAGAAAGAGCTGTCTATTCGTGCTATTTTCATCATACTTCCCCCTCACTCTTCATCACTCCATTTCCTTCTGGGTTCTTCCTTCACCTCACCACCAATCCATGGCTCTACTGAAACAGGTCCCACTAGAATAACTAATAACCTCTATGCTACTAATGTAATTAATATTTATTTTAACCTCAATCTTATTTATATTTCAGCAGCATTCACTCATTTATCATCTTTCTTGAAACACTTTCCCCTTGGCTTTTCTGACACCGTTTCCCGGTTTTCCTTCTACCTCTCTGGTAACTTCTTTCATTTTATTTTCAGGCTTATCCATTACTTATCCTAATAATAAATGTCAGGGTTCTTAGAGGTTTGTCCCAAGGCCTTCACCTCTTCTGATTCTATATTCTCCCTAGGTAATTTTATCTGCTCCCACAGCTTCCATTACTATCCTACATACCAATGACTTCCAAATATATATCTCTGATATACTTTGGATATTTGTCCTCTCCTAATCTCATGTTGAAATCTGACCCCCAGTGTTGAAAGTGGGGCCTAGTGAGAGGTGTTTGGGTCATGGAGGCAAATCCCTCGTGAATGGCTTGATGCTACCCCCTTGGATATGCGTCAGTTCTTGCTCTATTGTTAGTTCATGTGAGATCTAATTGTTAAAAAGAGCCTGGCACCTTCCTCCCCACTCTTCTTCCCTCTCTTGCATGTGACACACCTGTTTCCACTTTGCCTTCCAACATGACTGAAAGCTTCTTGAGGTCCTTACCAGAATCAGATGCCAGCACCACGCTTCTTGTATAGCCTGCAGAACCATGAGTCAAATAAACTCTTTTATCTATAAACTATCAAGCCTCAGGTACTACTTTATAGCAACACAAAGCAGACTGAAACAATCTCCCCGGTGAACTACTCTTCTGTGCTCCAGGCATGTATATCTAATTGGTTTCTAAATATCTTCACTTGGAAGTCTCAAACATACCTCAAATGCAAAATGTCAAATGGCAAAATCATGATCTTGCACTTGAAAACAAGTGTTCTTGCAATATCCATTCAACAGTTGAAGCCAGAGAGTCACTTTAGACATCTACGCCTCACCATGTCCAATCCATAGTCAAGTCCTGCCCTTTTCTCAAATATTACTCATCGGTAACCAAAGGATTTTTCTCAACAATATTTTTAAGCTTTATAATTAACAAAGTTATCAAAAAAAAGGCATGGAGAAGAAAGTATATCTTCCCTGGAACAGTACTAAATTTTTCCTTAGATTATCTTAAAACATCTAGATAATCTTTCAATACATGATTTCCAATTACCGATGGATGATATAATTCAGTTTTCTCTGTGTCAAAGAACACGAAATCATGGAGATTACAAATATCCAAAACATTAACACAACTTTTATTTTTTTTTTTTTTGAGACAAGGTCTCACTCTGTCACCCAGGCTGTAGTGCAGTGACACAATCTCAGCTCACTGCAACCTCCGTCTCCCGGGTTCCAGTGATTCTCCTGCCTCAGCCGCCCAAGTAGCTGGGATTACAGACAACTGCCACCATGCCTGGCTAGTTTCTGTATTTTTAGTAGAGACAGGGTTTCACCATGTTGGCCATGCTGGTCTCAAACTCTTGACCTCAGGTGATCTACTAGCCTCAATCTCCAAAAGTGCTGGGATTACAGGTGTGAGCCACCACGCTTGGCCAACACAACTTATCTTCCTTTTTATTTATTTCTTTTATCAAATGCTACGATGACTTCCCAAGCCAGAAAATTAGAAGTCATCTTAAATTCTTCTCTCTCATTTATCCTCAACCCACCAGTTCATGCATATACACAATATCCTAAAGATTCAATTCTCTAAGCATCTTTGCAGTCCATCTGTATCACTCCTTCTTCACTGCCATGATAGACTCTAGCCATCACCATCTCTTGACTAATCAACAGCAATAACCGCCTAACACATTTTCCATCTTAAAATAAGTCAGGTTCTGGTCATTCTCACTCTGTAGCTGGTGTGACCTTTTAAAAACTCACATATGTCCAAACTTTTTGTGCTTCTGGTGTGAAAGTGCTTTTCTGAGCACTTCACTGTATTAATTCACTTAAGCCTTACCATGGTATTATGAAACAGGTACTGATGTTATCACATTTTACCAATATAGAAACTGTGACACAGAGAAGCTACATGATTTCCGTGGGGTCTCATAGCTATCAAGCGATGGAGCCAAAATTCAAAGCTCAGCAATATCATTTCAGAGTTTGTGCCTTTAACCTCTATATTGTGTTGTCTTATAACATACAGACCGTTTAGCATGGCAAGCAATATTTTTCCACTTTTAGACTCATCTTCTATTTATGGGTCTTGAAAACTCGGGTCTTATTTTATCTCTAGGCCTTTTCCCACTGATATCAATACTGCTTTACCTAGTCTAGTCATTGAGATTTAGCTCAAGTACTCCTTTATTCTGTAAGCTTTCTCTATTCGCTTCCCCAGACTGGATTGTGAATCTCCTCTGTGCTCGCTACTAAAATAAAAGGGATAAAATTCTGTAATATTTTAAAAGGCACTCACCATTTAGTGAAGAAGACAGTCTTCTAACCAGACAAGTATGTGGCAACATTATTTTGAGACAATCATTTGTGTTTTGCTCTAAATTTTTTCTCTTTTCTGTCCCATTTCAAGATGATAGCTGAGCAATTTCATTGTTCCTTACCCAAGGGAATTCCTCCTCCTTTGTTGCCAGGACCCAAAGGAAAACTTGTCCACACTTGCCTTCCTGCCTTTTATTTCCCAAAACCCAGACTCATGGGAGATATTATGCTCTCTCATATCAGTGAGGGTCTCAAGAAAACAGATGAAATTCCTTTTAGAGTACTGGGACAAGGAAAAGGGACACAGACTTTAGACAAAAATAAGTCAGGAGTCTGATTGGAGTTGGTGGAGGCAGGGAAAACAGGGAACAGCTCAACATTTGATGGCAGCAGCCTAAAACAGAGGTAAAAGCTTAGAAAAATTTCAATGAATGTGCTGAGTCTGAGGTACTGTGAACCGAAAGTCAGCAGTGATCCAGTCCCTTAAGCCCCCAAGTATAGCATAGGAGCAGGAGCAGCAAACATGAAAGGATCATTTCAGGTTGAGGCAAATGGGGTTGGGTAGCAGAGAATACATTAGGGAGTTGACAGAAGATTCATGATCAATAGCCTAAAGGGCCTCCTCAATATGAATGGGCTCCAACTTAAAATGGTTCAGTTTACAATTTTTTGACTTTATGATGGTGTAAAACCATCACAATTTTGACATACTTTGAATTTCGATCCCTTTCCCAGGCTAGTGATATGCAGTTACATGAAAGAGTCAACACTTTATTATAAAATAGGCTTTCTGTTATACGATTTTGCCAAACTGTAGGCTAATGTAAGGGTTCTGAGCATGTTTATGGGAGGCTAGGCTAAGCTATGATGTTGGTAGGTTAGGTGTATTAAATGCATTTTCAACTTATATTTTCAACATACAATGGGTTTATTATAACCTCATCATAAGGTGAGGAGCATCTGTATTTTGGTGTAGCCTAAGGCCTCAAAATATTTGCGTAACCCAGCGGGAGGCTTGAGTATTGACTAAAATTGTGTATCTTACTTTCCTGGCAGAATGTTGAATACAGGGTAGCTTAAAGAACATTTTTAAATGTGAAATTTCTTGCATATGCATTTGTGGACTAGACTCATACTAATGTCACTTATAATAAAATGTGGTAAGTTCCAGGAAAGAGGCAAGCACTTAGAAGCACAGAGGACAGGTATTCAATCTAGTCTTGGGAATGGTGGTCATGTAATTAAATAAATGCAGAGAGTTGATAAAGTTTAATGAATTCAGGAATCTCCAAGTAGTTTGTTTTGGCTGCAGTATATGATGTACACAGGCATGTCTTCTGAGCATGAGCCACATTTAAATACTTTGGACTTAATCCTGAGAGCTATGAGTTAGTACTAAAGGATTTCTAAACCTGAGAGATATATCCAACAGACAGCTCGGTTTAACACATATAAACTGCAGGAATATGGCTTTTGCCACCCTTGAAAGAACAGATTTGAGGGGGACAAGAAAGGAGACAGAAGCAACAAGTTAAGAGACTTTTAAATAGCTCAGAATAGAAATGATGAAGGCCCATACTATGAAAATAATAATTCTCTAAAAAAGATGGAACACATAACATATATTAAGAAGGTAAAATGGAGAGGCTTTAGTGACCAGTTGAAAACAGAGAAGAGAACTGGAGAGATTGTGGAGGTCATTTGGGGCCCTGAATTTGCAGGTAGCATTTGCAAATGAGTAGCTCACAAATGAGACTAAAGAGTTACCAGAAAAGTATGAGGAAGGAAAGGAGAAAGTGGCATCACAGAGACTAATGAAGCAGAAGATTTCAAAGAGAGGATTCAAAAGCAAAGTGTCTCCCATGTCAAAAAAACTTAGGGGGTTGGGAAAGTAGGACAAGAATTTAAATGTGTTTGTTGCATTTGGAAATAAGTAATTAGTCACCTTAGTAAAGGCAGTTACATGTGTGGACCACTTTTTATTAAGTTTCATTAAATAGTTTATACAGAATGTAGTTATACATGGAATGGTCAAGAAAAGATGTCTCTTTTATTTACTTTTTATTTTGTATTTTTGTCATGAAAAAAACTTAATGGGATAAAAGAGGTTAAAAATACCGAGAAGTAAGAGAGTAATTATGAAAAGGGACTCTTAGAAAGCAAGAGGACAGCATGGGCTCTAAATCACAGATAGATTGAACTTGGACTGATAGGGGTAGTGTTTTCTCTCAGACAAGACAAAAGCGTGGGTGAAGATACAAATCAATGTGTGTGTAAAAAACAGGAAAGTGGGTGGATAAGGGGTTCAAGCAGACGTGATGGCTTTTAATTTCTGTGTGAAATAGGCAGCCCCATCTCCTGAGAATAAATACATAATAGCTGAGTTGGAGGCTTAAAAAGAGAGGAAAAAGTTTGTAATAGCCACTAAAGAGAATATAAAAGAGCTGAGGGAATTCCAGAAGAATCTGAGTAAGGACATGGAGAAGGCTGATCTGGTTAGCGCTGATTCATTCTGCAGCTCTCAACTCAGATGTCACTTGATCAAAGAAGATGAAGTCCCTGTTACATGTTTTCAGAGAACTGACTTTTTTTAGAGGCTTATCATGGTTTTAATCTTCTATTAATTTGTGAGATTATATGATTAATTTATGTTTCATTGGACTGCAATCATATTTGTGAGTTCAGGGATCATATTTATTTTGCTCATCATTGTATCATTTAACCCTTAGTTGCCCATCTCTAAAATGTGGAGAACAATAATCCCTGTCTACATGACCAGGATATGGATATAGTTAGGTTAGCATGAACCTGGAATTTAAGATATAAGAAGGCAGAGACTTCCAATTGTTCACTGTTGTATCCCCAGTGCCCAGCACAGTGCATGACACATTATAGAAGCTCCATAAATATTTACCTGAATGAATGAAACACATATGGTTTCATATTTGCTGTCATAGGACACCAAGTCTCCCGACTTCCATTCTAGTGCTCTTCCCATTCTACCACAGCTATCTATAGCAGATGATTGATACATTATGGTTATTATGTTAAGGATCAATGCAGCTAGTAAGCAGTAGATCAAAATTTAATCCTAGGTCTGCCTCACTCCAAAATCTGATCTCTTCCTTGTATTCCACACTGCCTAAGGTATTAGACAATAAAAGGTTTCATATATGAACCTTTCTAGGGGTATGCATAGTTGAAATTGAAACATTCCTATCAACCTCCCCACTGGCGAAGAAAAATAAACAAAAAAGTAATGATATTAGTGGTAAAAAAATCCCAGGAAAAGTGACTATGACAGGCCAATGATGATAACATGTATGGGCGTTCACCTATTACTGCCTCCCACATCATACCACAGAAGCACTTCCTAATCTACCCTACGTGACCCTATATAATATCCATCTCCCCAGCATGAATTTTGACCCCACAGGCACAATGGAAGACCTAATTCTAAAGAACTTATCTTCTCAGAATTGTCTCAGAGTGACCAAAGCAGCAGCATGGAATAATGGAAAAAGCCACACAGATCTTGGCATGAGAGTGATACAGGAGGGAGGCAGGAAAGTGCTGGGTAGAGGACAAAGGACGGGGTCCCCGGCAAGGGCTCCATCCTAGGGCCTGTGCCCATGGACCTAAGTGAGAACAGGAACTCCCTGTTTTCATGCCCAAATGTAGCCTCTACCAATACCACTCTGGTCCACCATGTCATCCATCCTGTGCCCATAAAAACTTGAAACCATAGCAGGCATGGACACAAGCAGCTGCACATCGAGAAGACCAGAGGAACACACCAGCAGACACTGGCAGACCAGTGATGGCACAACGATGTGGACACCGAGGGGAGTTCAGCCAGGGGCGGTTGGAGGAGCATCTCGCAACTGGGCAGCCAGAATCCAAGGGAAGATCACCTTCCCACTCCATCCTCCTTCTGGCTCCTCATTCATCTCACTGAGAGCCACCTCCACCACTCAATAAAACCTTGCATTCATCCTCCAAGCTCATGTGTGATCTGATTTTCCCTATACACCAGGCAAGAACCTGGGATTCAGAAAGCCTCTGCCCTTGCAATAAGGCAGAGGGTCTAATTGAGCTGATTAATACAAGCCATCTGCAGACAGCAAAGTTTAAAGAGCACACGGTAATACACATCCACTTGGGCTTTGGGAAACATACACATTCAACCCTAGATGCTGCCATGGGGTCAGAACCCAAAAGTGCTCCCCACAACCTCTGTACCTGCTGGTCTGCATGTTCCCTCTGGAGGTCTGAGCAGCCTGACATGGAGAAAAAGACCCTTGTGGTATGCCCTGTGAGGGGGATAAAGGAACTTTCCTGTTTCAATACTTTACCTATCTCTATCCCAATTTTCTTATCCATAAAATGAAGGTAATATCACTTGCCTACATAAGGCTTAGGAAATGATTAAATGAGATAGTGTATGTAAAATGTCTGTAGCACGGTGGCAATAATAATTCAATTGTTAGCTGTCAAGTGCCTCCCTCATATCCAGAAGCCACCTCTTATCGATTCCCTGAAGACACTGAAAAATATATTAAAAGGAACAAGCAACACAACCCACCCCACCCTGACTTCTCCAAGTTGTAGCAAAATACAGATGATATATTTCTTTGATTAAAATCAAATGCCCTGGAAGCAGCAGCTAATTATTTACAGGGAAGATCACAGCATCAAAAAAATAAAAATCCAATAGGTATTCTGCCTCTCCTTTGTCTTATTCTACTGTTTAAATAGTTATTTATAACATTTTATTGCCTTTCATAACATTAGGTAGAGTCAGGACATCTGCTTCATTTCACAGATGAGGAAACTAAGATAGGGAGGGGTGGGGTGTCCACCCCAAGGTCACACAGCTATACCAAAGAGATCCAGAACTAGAAACCAGATCTCTTAGTCCTTAGTTTAGTACTCTCCCCACTTAATAATAATAATGATAACAATAGATCTGTGCAATTTACTTGAGTCACGAACTCTCTAAATCATTCTAGAATTTATTAAAATTTCAATGAAAAATAGCTGAAATCTTTTATTGTCTAACACCTTAATAGGCAGTATGGAATAGGAAAAAGAGCTTAGATTTTGAAGTAAAGCAGAGCTGGGACTGAGTTCTAATTCCACTCTAAAACATTCCGGAGTTTTTGAAATTTCAATCAAAAATAGCTGATGTGTGCTTGTAGTACCAGCTACATGAGAGGCTAAAGAGGGAGGATTGCTTGAGCCCAGGAATTTAAGTACACTCTAGGCAACAGAGTGAGAATCAATCTCTTTAAAAAGTTGTTTTTTAGGGAGCTGGTTAATCCTTGGTGTTCATTTCCTGGTTTTATGCAGCTTCTTACATATTTAAAGAAGAAAACCAATCTGGAAGCATCCAAATTGGGTGCAGTTTGTAAAAGTGATGTTCATTATTTAATTGTTAACTATAGAGAAAAACAAGTGTCAGAAGTATAAGATGATAGTACATTTCAGAGCAAAAGCAGTGAAATTTTGAAATTTTATATAAATAACTCTACTGTATATGAAACCATAATATATGAACAAATTATATCCCACATAAGAGGACATGCATATTCTATAACTAAATTCAAAACATCATACCAAGATAATGAAATCATTCATTATTCACTTTAGAGAAGTTCTATAATTATCTGTGAGCTTAAGAGATAAAAGTTGCTGCAAAGTTGAGGATTCTCATTTATAGAAAAAAACACATAGAAATTAATCTCAGAGAACATTTAACTCTAAAATGCAACTACCTTAACATCACCAAAAAAAACAGGTTTGCTTAAAAGAGGTATGAATTTTATAGAAAATAAAGGCTAAAAAGAAAACAACAATAAAAATTAAAGCAATAGTGCTATCCATACTGATGATCCAGCACTCATTACCTTCATGTGGGAAAAAAATGCAGTGCTCCCCAAATTATTGTTGTATCAAATCAAACTACTTTTTGCCCAAAAAAGATTCATAAGCCCATTAGGAAAAGGCAAAGAAAGTGAAACAAATATTCAAAATAACTTACCTCTTATCTGCAAACTTTCTCCTTTAAAGTTCCAGACTTATTCTACGTGAATAACATATTCAGTTGTAATCAAATTCTGTAATACCACTGAAGTCTGTCTCAATGAACAGCTCCTTGGCTTAATGGATTTTAAATGATCTTACAACTAAAGCCTTTCTTTTAAAAAGTAGGAGGAGCTCTTGTTTTATCCATGAAAAATACCACTGTCATTAGAAAATTTGCATTTAAAACAGGTCAGCACTTAAGGTTACATTTGTCAAAAGATTCAGAGGAAATTATAAAGTTCATCTGAGTGATTTTTTCCCCTTTTAATTAGTTCCTGATACAGCATCTTAGTATGCCAGTGTTTTTTTTTTCCTTCTTTTTTTTACTATGTGACTCATCATATTGGGAATTAAAAGATAATCCAAAGGTAAGCATGTGATTGCCAGGTTTATGTTGTTTCCTCAAAGTGTTCTACTCAAAAGCATCATTATTTTGAGTTTCAAATACCTTTAAATACTAAAGGAGTCATAAATAGATAAGGAATCCAGAAACCTGATTCTACTCTAGGCTTTTCTTCCCAGTCAGCTCTGTGACCTTGGGCAATTTCCTTAACCTCTTTGGGCCTCAGTTTCAAAAATCTATTGAATGGGATCTCAGATGTCATCTAGTCAAACCTTCTATTCCCAAACAAAAATTGTCTCTGTACTTCTCCTAAGCAATTGTCAGTCTCTCATGTGTAAAATGAGCCAATAGAACTATGTCAAGTCTAAAGCTCCCTTGATTTCTAAAATCCTTGGTGTTGTAATTAAAATTCAGTAAGTGTTATGTATACATTTCGTTTCCCGTGGAAAATTTATCAAATCATTCTTTACATAACTAAACAAGAGTTTATTTCAGCCCAGATAAAATTAAGTAAATTCAGGCCACCACCAAATTGTCACTCATCTTTCAAGTTTCCAGAGTTTCTGTCTGCCCCTGGTTTAATCTCCATGTCTAGGAACCATGCAAAGCCATAAGAAGCCAGAATACTTTTGATGCTTTTCTGGAGCAGATAAGATGTCAGTCATTTATTCCCAAAAGGGAATGGATTAAGGTTGGATCCAGTCTCTACACCATCCAATAGACACAAATTGTCTTCCTTGCTTTGGAACACAGGTTCAGACTTGATAACTTCTCTCAGATTCTAAAGATATACTTTACACTAAATATGTGAATAAGCAAATAAAAGGTAAGAGTCTGAATGAAGAGTGGGCCGGCCATGTGTGCAGTCTTCTCTCCATTATTAGCTTTATGTTTTACTCCACGATGTTTTTTATCCCTAGATGTCTTTCTTTTTTATTCATTTCCATAGCTGATGTTTCTCCCTAAATTAAAGTTAAGAGGGTGGGAAGAAACTGGGAATTGTTTAGGGAGTTTGGTACTTACTTGTCAGATGTCAGTTGGTTTGGCTCTCTCACAGTAATTTGTAGTAGAAATTATTTATCAAGCCTGCGGGAGGAATTTTCTAGTTAGAATTTACTGACTCGATGGTAAGAAAAAAAAGATCTAGATTCAAAATCTTCTTTCTTTTTCCTGAGACTGCATTTTCAATTAACTAATGTGTCTTCTTCTATTTTAAAAAAAAAGAAAATAAAACACCCCCATTAAGTTTCCTTCAAGCTTCCTGTTTCCCCTGAACCCTCTAGCTCTTGCAAATATTTCACTATGCTGTAACTTATCTTACAATGCCACTGACCCAGCTTTGTGATATTCTTATTATATTCCATGATATTGGAGAGGTACAATTCAAAGAAACAGAAGTATAATAATATCTGAGAATAATAAAGAACATTTATTTGTTGATATGCAAACCATAAGTTAAATTTAGTTAATCAAATACAACTGGAAACAATAATTCACCATGCCTCGGTTGTTAAAGTCCATTAGATATTCCCTTCCACCTTGATTTGATAGCTTAATCAGTGAAAGCATAAGATAAGCTTTGCTTCTTGGTTTGAAAAAAAATACATGAAAAAGATAATTCATTTTAATCTACTAAAAGTCCTATGTGAATGCTTTCTAATGGCATCAATAAAAATAAATATATTCTTAGCTTTGAATAAATATATTCTTTGTCATTGATACTTGTATACTTGTACCTTAGCAATCATTAATCTCTGCTCCAGAAACAAGACATGTTTCGAGTCCTAAGAAAAGAAGATTTGGGAGTAACCTTGAATGGTGCAGAGAAAGGAGGATGGGGCACTGCTTGGGGTAACCCTTCTCCAGCTGCAAGATGGTCTACACCAAATTGAAGAGAAGGTGTAAACCCATATTTGATGCAGCAGGATAAGTGTTACCCAAGGGGTGTTGAGTGAAGAGGTACACAGAAGCCTAAGAATGAGGAAACTTTTCAGGGCAGTTGAGATTAAGTTATTATTTTCAAGGAACTTAGCAATATGATATAAATGATGCAAGCAGTCATCAGTGCCGGGAAAAGGGCCAGCAGAACCAGAAAATGATTTAGGCCTGGCCCTCAATTTCAACAAAGAGGAAAAATTTAGCTTTCAGATTGGAGTCAATTAAATAGCCAACATCAAATGGTAGAAAGAGGAAAGAGCAAAAGCCTGGTGCTTACAAAGATTCTCACAGGCCCAAATCAATTCCAGAGGCATAGCACAAACTAGGCTATTTCCAGACTTCAACTTCTTAGAGAATGGTTTTCATTGGGCCAGGGCCAGGTCAGGGCTCAGCCTTCCTAGGCTGACACAATTAGCCGCAGCTAGAATGGGGCTAGGCTAGACAAGGACTTTCCATAGCCTCTCCAGCAGGAACATGTATACTACTTTATATTATCTATTATCCCCCTCAAATAGCCAAGTAGATATTATGTTAGTTTTACAAATGGCTATAACTAAAGTTTCAATAGGTTAAGTTACTTTCCAGAAATCAAAAATTCAGGAGGAATCAAACCTAGGTCACCTAGATTTGACACCTAGGCTTATGCTCTTCCATCCACTGCTGGGATTTTTTTTTTTTGATACCTCAGTAGCTAAAATGGTCAACTGGCAGGAGTCATTCTGTAAAGCTTTATACTCCCAAGTATTCTGTTAATTATCAAAACAGGAAATGAGTATTCTTAACTGCTGTACAAATGAGGCAATCAGTAAAGGCAGCATTTGATGTCTCAAGTATTTAATGGCCTTGTTAAGGTTAAAGGGAATTAAATAGGCAAAAACAAGAAAAGTAAACAACCCTTTTACATTTAGTTTATATGTATACGTACATGTACACACATGGTTTTAAACAAAATTCCCTGAATTTGGTAACAATTTTAAACATTCATGTAAATGTCAAACTTCTAAGGTTCTAAAGGCATTTTTTTAAAATCAAAACATCCCCAGAAGACTTACTTGAAAAGTTATTTGGTAAAGTTGGAATATTGCATAGAACATTAGTGTCCTATAAAGAACACACTCTGTGAGATAGAGGGCATAAAGATTGCCTGCTTTCTCCCAAATCCAGTTAGTTTGATGGAACTAATTTATCAACTCTGAATTCACCCTCTAGACCACCACAGATTTAACAGCAGGAAACCACTGCTGAGATTCTCAGGAAACCCACAAGACTTGGAAAATTTAATTAGCAACATTAGGATCTAGTCCCTAGAAACTTGATGGAATTAACAATTAACACCAGTCATGAACAGAGACCACAGAGGTTAGCTGTGCCAGACTGTTTGCCATTTACTCATTCAACAGTTACAGAGCAATAATGTGTCAAGCACTGTAGCTCACATTCTAGTTAAAGGGATAGAAACCAGAAACTATGAAATACTTACAGTACAGTGTGAGAAGAACAGTACACTATGATAGAGGTTATTGGCAGCAAAGGGAGCTCAGAGGAGAGAACAACGAATTCTGTGTTGCCAAAAGGATGATATCTTCAAGCAGAGATGTTTGGAGGACCACCCTGGCTCCTGATAATATCAAGTTGTAGAATAATAAAATACGTATTTGCCTTTGTCCCGGGTTATCTGAACAGAGTGCCTAAAACCCTTGAAATTTCCCAAGTAATAGGAATGTCTTCTATTATTCATAATGAGCCCCTTTCAACCACACCTGAGTTTATGCTAATGAAGTGACTCTTGGAGGATAGGGGCTATTGGCCAGAGGAACCAACCACTCAATTAGAGGGTTGGAAATTTCAGTCCCACCCCTGACCTCCAGGGATGGTAAAGGGTTTGGAGATTGAGTCAGTCACCAATGGCCAATGATTTGATCCATCATGCCTACATAATGGAACCTCCATTAAAAA
>PVKP010032671.1:0-25707 GCA_004027715.1 Plecturocebus donacophilus | reverse complement strand
TATAGCTACCACACCTGGTAATATGCTGAGTCTCACCTGAAGCCAGCAAGTCTCAGAGGCTCATCCAAGGTATCACTGTTGGTTGTTCAGGGCCCAGGGGCTCTTCAGTTAGTAGGTAATGAATGCTGCCAGGACTGGGTCCTTTTCTTCAAGGCAGCAGCTTCCCTTTTGGCCTAAGATGTGTCTAGAAATGTCATCTGGGAGCTAGGGTCCAGAATGGGGACCTCACAACTCTGATTGGTGCCCTATCCTGCCAAGTCTGTCCCACAGACTCTGGCCAAGTGACAGATGAAAGGAGTTGGCAGACACAGGCTTGCCTGTCAGAGTGGCTAGGGGCCTCCTGCCAAAGTCAGCAGCCACTTTTCTCTCTCCTTTCCTCAAGTGAAAGGAAGGAGGTCTCTTTTGGTTCCATGGGCTGTGCAGCCTAGGGCAAAAGAGTGGTAATGCCAGCACCCTCTTGGCTGCCTCCGTTGGTGTCTCAGTATGCCACATGCCCTTCACCCCTACCCCAATCTATTGTCTCAGAGCCTAGTTCAACCCCAAGACTCGCCTAAGAGTTTCAGTCCTTATGACGTAGACTGCCTTTTGGTAAACTCTAAGTGTACTAAGAAGCCAGGAGTACTTTGGCCCCTGGTGGCAAGGTTTGTGAGTGCTCAAGTTCATACCACTGGGATAGGAGATTTGCCTCTGTCTACACTGATTTAAATGCTCTGTTTGTGGGTGGCTTTTGGTTGAGTTTGGTCTGGTTTTCCTGTCTTTAGCAGGACAGCACTGAGTTCAATGCCTCACAATTGCTGTGTTCTCCCTCCCTCAGTACCCAGAGATGCTCTCCATATCATGGAGCCATCACTGCAGGGGTTGGAAGATGGATAGTGGTGGTGATTCAAGACTGTTTTTTTATCTCTTCAGGACTTCTTTTGGCAATATGAAGATAAAACCATGTACTGTGAGCATTCATTTGTTTTTTTATTCTCATAAGGTGTTTTTTCTCTATAGTTGTTAACTTTCTCACATAGTTGTTAACTTGGTGTCCTTGCAGGGGAAATGATCCATGGAGCTTTATGTCGTGCCATCATGCTGCACCCCAAGACTTCTTGGTGAAATAACTGATTTCTGGTTTTAGAGTAGGGACAGGAAAAATTAAAAATAAACCTAAAAAATCTTTTATCACAAAGAAAAGCATCCTCAAAAATGGTAAAGGTATGTTAAAGAACAAAAAGCCTAGCTTAAAGGGATTCTAACCACAGATTAGGACAATTTACCAATTAAAAGTCACTTAAATATTAAGAATCCGTGAATCCATATTAATATAAACAAACAAATAGGTGCAGATAAGAGAACATATTTGCTTTTGGCATAATGTCAACTAATAAATGTAAAATGAAAGATAGAATTAGAAAATCACAATTTGGCATAGTAATAGTAATTTAGCCAAAACATATCAGGGAATGCTAAAATCAGTAGATTAAATTTTGATGAGCAATGGGAATTTACCTAGTCTCAAAGTAACTTCCTATAAAATACTTGTTAATCACAAAAGGGCACATGGGTAATTTTAGAGTGGAAAAGCATAGCAGATGCCACCTTAACCAAATGATCAAAATTGACATCACCAGTAATGGACGAATTAAAATTGTGTAGGATACAATGACAAGAGTGTAATGTCACTTCTCTCATCTTCTTGCCAAAAATATGTAACTTTAATCATGAAAAAACATTAAGTAAATCCCAATTGAGGAACATTCTACCAAGTAGTTGGTTGTAATTTCAAAAATATTAAGATCATGAAAGGCAAGGAAAGACTGAGGAACTATCTCTGATTGAAGGACATTAAAGAGATTGCAACATGCAGTCATGGTTTGAATCCTTGGGACAACTAATGGAATTTAAATGAGGTCTGTAGATTCAATAACGATAATGTATCAGCATTAACTTTGATGGTCATATTGTGGTTTTGTAAGGGAACGTCCTTGTTTATAGGAATTATACATCAAAGTATTTGGGGTAATGAAGCATCACATTATTGACTAATTATTTAATGATTAAGGGAAAATTAAATTATTAGTGCTATTATTGTAACTTTTATCTAAACTGCATGTAATTTCAGAATTGAAATCATCTTAAAATAAAATAAATATCACAAAAGCCAAAAGTTGGAAAGAGCAGAAATGTCCATCAAAAAGTGAATACACAAACAACTTAAAGTGTATTCATACAGCATAATACTACTTGGTAAATAAATGGAACAAACTACTAATGCATTCAATCGCATTGGTAAAGCTCACAGGTACTAAAATAAGGCATATACAAAAAATAATTACTGGGTAATTTTGTGTATAAGAAATTTTGGAGCAAGCAAAATTAATCTGTAATCAAAGAAATCAGATCTGCAGTTGCTTGGCTCTTGAGGGGGAGTCATAGGGAACAGGCAGCAAAGGGACCCAAAAGATGCTTCTGGGGTAATGGAAATGTACTCTGTCTTTATGGAGATGGTCATTGTAAGGCCGGTTGCCTTGCTGGGAGCTCGGACGCACCCCCTCCCCCTTTTGTCCTTTTACAAGCCCCGAGCAAGCTCAGACATGCTCGGACATGTTCCCTTCTCCCTTGCTCGCACAGCCTGGTTTTCTCTTAAAGAGCCCAGTATGCAAACAAGGTGCTGCAACCATAACAACTTCTTAATGACCAATAGCAGCTAAGCCCTAACAACCAATAGCAGCTAAGCCTTAACAACCAATAGCAGCCAAGTTTTAACAACCAATAGCAGTCGAGCTTTAACAACCAATAGCAGGCAAGTAATTCCAACCAACAACAAGCCAAGTCCTAGGTCAAGGCTTGTAACTTACCCAATAGCAGTCTTGCTCTCCCACAACCAATCGAGCTGTTTCACTCCCTATAAAAACCCCCGTCTAAAAATAGACTTTCTAAAAATAGCCCAAGTCACTCCCTATAAAACCCCCTGTCAGAGCAGTCAGTGCGACTTCTCTGGCCCCTCCTGTCTGGATTGCAGAACCTCACCCGGGAGCCTGAATAAATTCCCTTGCATGGGATTATCTTGGTGCTGGCCGCAGTTTCTTCATTTTATCCTCGGAAACAAACCTCACAGTCATTAAGCAGGTGTATACTGTTGTCAAAAGCCATCAGTCTACACTTTTAATGTGAAAATTGTTTTATGTAAATTATACCTCATTAAAACTGATTTTAAAATAAAATATTACTTGTCATAAAAAGTAACAACAAAGGAAATAAAACAGAAAGCAAAATAATAAAAACAATAAATTTTAAAAACCAGGTGCAACTGTTCTCTATGGAAGTAGTTTTAATAAACAGTCATGAAATTGTGAATTACCTGTTTATTTACTGAAACTTAATCAGCTAGTAATTTTAAGGGGCTTATAAGTATGTAACTTACTTATCTCTCTTCAGTGTTACATGTTTAATAAAATCTTATTATAAAATTAAAATTTCTAAACCAAACCACTTCATTATGTAAATGTGCTTATTTAATGTGTTCCTTATTATCATTAGCTTACATTTATTTTAATTATGCTTTGTTAAAATAGCGTGATGTGTTTTAAAACTAAACAATCAATTAGCATAAAGATGCAAGCAAATACCTTTCTTGGCTTGGTCAAGGAAAGTTGTTTAATCCATTTGTGCTACTAAAACAAAATCACAGACTGGGTGATTTACAATGAATAGCAATTTATATTGTTTATGATCCTGGAAGCTGGATAGTTCAAGATTAAGGTTATGAAGCTGGTTAGGGTCTTCTTGCTGTATCATAATATGGTGGAAGACATCACCACACAGCAAGAGAGAGCAATAAAGGCTATACTCAATTTATAACAAACTTGCTCTCCCAGAAATGAACTCATGCTCATGAGAACGACATTAATCCGTTCCCTAGGGCAGAGCTCCTATGACCTAATCATCTCTAATCAACACCTCTCAACACTGTTGCATTGGGGATTAAGTTTCGAACACATGAACTTTGGGGAACACATTCATCCCCCTCAATCAACATCCTTCTCACATGCAAAATACATTTTATTCCTATAGCCCCAAAGTTTTAACTTATTTCAGTATCAATTCAAAAGTTCAAAAATCCAGAATCTCATTTAAATCATATATGGATGAGACTCAAGACACTATTCATTCTGAGGCAACGTAAACTTTAGCTCTGAGCTTGTAGAAGAGAGTTATCTACTTCCAAAATACAATGGTGAGATAGGTATAAGATACACATTTATTTTCCATGAAAGAGAATACAGGCAATAAAAAGAGAGTATCTGGTATCTGATGTCTAAAACCCAAGAAGAAAAACAATATAAAATTTTAAGATTCCTTAGTAATCTCCTTTGACTCTATGTCCCATATCTTGGGTACATTGGTGCAGAGCTTGGACCCCTAAGGCCTCCTGCAGTCCTGCCTCTATGTTGTTGCTGGGCTCACCCCACCCAGCCACTGTCTTGGATTGGAGACTCAGGCTTGCAGCTCTCCCAGGCTATAGCTGCACACTGGCAGCCCTACAGTTCTGAGATCTCAGGGACTGCCTTACTTCCATGGTTCCACTATGTATTGACCTAGTGGGGACTTTCTGCAATGGCTCAGCCCTGTGGCAAGTCTGTGCCTGGTCCCCCCAGGCTGCTTGTAACATCTTCAAAATCTAGACTGAGGTGTCCCTAGCCCCACAGCTCTTGCATTTTGCATACCTAGAGGATTAGCACCAAATGGACATTACCAAGATTTAAGGCTCATACCTTCCAGATTGGCTGCTCAAGGCACACCTGAGACTACTTGATTTATGGCTGGGCAGCTGAGGATTGCTGTGTCAGAATTCAGGGAGCAGAGTTCAGAGTCAGTGCAGGGCAATGAATGTTGAGATCCAGGCACCTCTCTGGACATCTTGACCTTAGTCTTAGCTTGCCTCAGAGATCTCTGAAATGCCTTTGGGTCATTTTCTCATTGTCTTGGTCAATAGGACTTGGCTTTCTTCTCTTAATTTCTTTCGTAAACAGTCCCCTGGAGACAACCTTAGTTTATTCGCCTAAACACGTCTTTTTATTCTTTACATGACAGGTTGAACATTTTCAAAATTTTTACTACTTTCTTTTTTGGTTATAAGTTCCATATTTAAATCATTTTTCTCTTCTCTCATTTTACTGTAAGTGGTCAAAAGAAGCCAGGCAGCACTTTGAACTTTTTGCTGTTTAGATATTTCTTCTGCCAGATATTGTAGTTCATCACTCCTAAATTCTGCTTCCACAAGAGCCTAGGAAACGGACACAATTCTTCCAAGTTCTTTGCAACTGTAAATCAGGATGACCTTTACTCCATTTTCCAATACTTTATTCCACAGTTCCATCTGATACCTCATTAGATGGCCTTTACTATCCAGATTTCTACCAGTATGTTGAATATGACCATGTAAATCATCTCTAAAAAGTTCTAGACATTCCCTACAGTACTCATCTTCTGAGCCCTCATCAAAATTATGCTTAATGCTCTATTTATGGTAATTGAGGCTTTTTCTAATTTGCTCCTCCAAACTCTTTCAGTCTCTAATCATTAGTTCTAAAGCCACTTCCACATTTTCAGATATAGATGCTCCTCAACTTCTGAAGGGGTTATGTGTGTATAAACTTAAATATTATAAGCCAAAAACGTATTAAATGCACCTGGCTGGTCAGGCATAGTGGCTCACATCTATAATTCCAGCACTTTGAGAGGTCAAGGTGGGAGGAATGCTTGAGTCCAGGAGTTCAAGTACAGCCTGGACAACACAGGGAGACGCTGTCTCTACAAAAATTAAGAATATTAGCCAGGCATGGTGGCACATGCCTGTGGTCCCAGCTACTTGGGAGGTTGAGGTAGGAGGATTGCTTGAGCCTGGGAGGTTGAGGCTGCAATGAGCCCCACTGCACTCCAGCCTGTACAACAAAGCCAGACTCTGTCTTTAAAAAAGTAAAAATCAATAAAAATCAAATTCAATTAAATTTTAAAAATACACCTAACTTACTGAACATCATAGCTTAGCCTAACCTACCTCAAATGTGCTCGGAATACTCACATAAGCCTACAGTCAGGCAAAATCATCTAATACAAAGTCTATTTCATAATAAAGTGTTTAATATCTCATGAATGTATTGAATATTGTACTGAAACTGAAAAACAGAATAGCTATCTGAGTACCAAAAATACAGTTTCTACTAAATGCATATTATTTCTGCACCATCATTAAGTCAAAAGAAATCATAAGTTGAACCATTGTAAGTGGGCACCATCTGTATTTGTTTACAGTAACTGCCTCAGTTCTCAGTATCAGTTTTCCATCTTATGCTGCTTTGTGTTGCTATAACAGACTACCACGGACTGGGGAATTTGTGACGAACAAAAATGTATTTGGCTGTGGCTCTGGAGTTTGGGAAGTCTAAGATTGAGAGGCCACATCTAATGAGAATCTTTGTAACATGGGAGAGGGCAACACATGGCAAGAGAGATCAAGAGAAGGCCCAGCTCCCCTTTATAACAAACCCACTCTCACACTAATGAATCTGTTCCTGGGATAATGACATCAATCCATCCATGAGGGTTCAGTCATCATGATCTAAGCACCTCTCAAAACGGTTGCACAGGGCATTAAGTTTCTAACACATGAACATTATTGTTTTATGAGCTGAACATGAATGTTAGGGGACATATTCAAATTACAGCAGAAAGAAATCTTGTGAGTTTGTTATCCACAAATATTTTATATTATTTGAAATGTTTACTACAAGAACATTTTGTCATGACTGTGGTTCACCTGAACACAACTTAATCTATTCTCCTTTTTGATATACAGTATTAAAATGATGAAAATGTTTTATGTGACCTGAGCCTTGCAGGAAAAGAATAACAAGGCTTTATTCCAGCTGAGCCTTAGATTGGGCTATAATCTTTTAGCTTCTTGCAGAGGACTCAGCCCAAGTGGCACGGATGAGCTGCTAAGAGCTGATATTTTAAATTCTACACATAACCCATTCCTTTTAAAACAATTCTTTTTTAGATTCTGGAACAAAAGACAAAAGATGTCTAAGATTTAAATATCAAAAATTATATGCCATAATTTTGCTACTCGATTCATGGGTGGATTGATTATTTGGTGCCCTTAAGTGCCACCCCTAAATTATTTAAAGGAAACTAAGCAATCTAAATTCTTCTGCTGCCTGAATTATTTAGGTCATAAATGTTTCCGTTGAATGATTTTGTGGTCACGTTTTATGTTTGGCCTAAGTGAATAAAATTAGCTTTAATGCAATAATACAAAAGAAATGGCTAGAAATAATACATGAAGTGACAGTTACTGTTTTTTTTCTTATGAAATTGATGAAGCAGATATCAGCAATAATATGCATTTTTAATGTTTTAGTAAAGCTCATGCACCAACAAGAAATTGTTCTTCTCTCTTTTTCTGTGTGTATGCATGTGTGTGTGTGTCTTTTACCTTATATGAAAACCAATTGCAATAAATATGCCTCTGCCAAATTTTTAACTTACTTGCTAAATCTGCTGTTGCTAGCTCAGGTTTCCATACCTATTACAATATTTTGTGTTGGCAATAATATACATACCAGTGAGGCCAATTACCTTGCTGAAGAGAAGCTGGCAATCTGTCATTTTATGTGAAATCTCATGCATTCTCTCTAGAGTATAGCTTTGATTATATTGCTGAAAGATAACATTGTGGTTCATTTGCCCCACAGGTTTAGGAACAGACTACTTTAAAGCCTTACTAAAGCCTCAATTTTTGTCATTAAATTTAATTGTCTCTCATTTGCTGGTGTTTTTAGCAAGTCCAAGCCACATGATTTGAATTTCAGATTTTATTTCTCTTCTCATTTTCTTGTTAGGGAGGTAGGAATAGGAGAAGGAAGGTCAGTTAAAAGTTATGAAAATGAATAAATGAATCAGAAATAGAATAAGAAGTAACAGAATTATTTTGCTCAAGAGATACACTCAGATTAAATGGAATCAAAATATTTTAAATGTAACGACAGTTCTTTGTTAGATGTTCATGGTCGCAGGTAACAGAAGCAAACTCAAGGTATTTTAAGGAAAAACTAAAAAATACCCTAGATGAGCTGCGAATATAAATTTACTACATGGACGAAGGGATTTCTCATAGAATCCAAGGGCAGCAATTCCAGGTCTGCCAGAGACTGCAACAGGAAGTTGGAAAGTTGTAGCACACACTACACTTCCTAAGCCTGATTCTCTCTGGACTTTCTCATTTTTCTCTCTCAATAGATTGCCTTTCTTATTTGCAGAGCACACAGAACTTGGCTAACCCAGAGTTCTCAAGGTCAGATCTGGAAGTTGCAAGAGAAGCCCAGACTCATCTAAAATTTCCGAGAGAAGAATCTTAACAACTAGCTTGAGCCAAATGCCTTTTCATGGTCAAATAAACTGTGAACAAGGATTTCATAAATATTAGGTGGCTTCAGAGACTAGGGTTGTAATAAAGTTGCAAAGGAAAGGAAACTTCATTGTTTTATGAGCTGGACAGTTACTCAAAATATGCCTATCACACAAATTTGTAGCTAATTCCTTTTAAAGTTAATTGTCCTTTTAAGTCATTTCCTTTAGTAACTTGCAACCTTAATTTGCTAAACGCCAAGAAGTTAGACTTCTAGAATTCTGTATTTTGTTTACACAAGTGCAAAAACTAAACTTTTATTTTATAAAGCATCATATACTTTTGAAATTGTTTTCCTCCCTCTAGTAGTATTTACTTTGACAGTAGTTTTCATGTTTGTCTATCTAAAACACGATTTCCTGTACTTCCCTGAAATTCCCTTCAAAAAGTGGACTGGCAAGTTCACCATCAATTTACCATGACCTCTAATCTACCCCCTTCTAAGGTCTAATTCAGGAATTCAAATAAGATTATAAAGGTACAGCTACAGTTCCTACAATCTTCTTTCGTGTATCATTCCAGGTTAGTGTTTGTTAATGAAAGGTATTTCCATGAGATTTGTAAGATAAAAAAGGAGAATCTATTGTGTTTTCAAGGCAGTTGCAGTCCAAAGCATGGACAAACATGAGACCCAGTAACTTCCTACTGAACTCTAAAACTACAAGCCTTACCACTGTAGACTGAGTATGTTGATGAAAGCTTCCAGGAGATCCCGGAGAAATATAGCACCTTACTGGTGAGGTCTTGAGAACTATCAGGTATTTGATAATTTCAGGTTAAGGTTTTCCATGTTAGCTTCCTTAATATCAGCTCATCCAACAATTGACATACCACCTTGACTCATATACTAAATCCCATATATCTAGAATACATTGATGACTTCTATTTCTTGATTGACTGATGTTAGATAAAATGACTATTAAAATCTATTATCATATTTGATTGTTTTTCCTATGCCATAAGATGTATCTGACCTCTAGAGTCTATGCTCTTAATCACTCTAAAATTAAGTTCAAAGATCTCTGTTGTTTTATTTTCATCTTAAACAGTAAATTTTACTTGTCTGATGTGGGGTCTGATCAACTAACTTAGGATGAGCAAACTTTTAATTCTTAATTTGCCAAATACCAAGAAGTTAGACTTCTAGAATTCCATATTTTGTCTACACAAGTGTAAAAACTAAGCTTTCATTTATAAAGTAGCATATACTTTATAAATTGAGTGGCTAATTTTCTCCCTCCCTTGTCTACTTTGCCAGTAGTTTTCATAATTTTACATCTGAAATAGAATTTCAGAAATACTCAGAATTCTCACAATTCATTGTTTGTATTTCTTTTCAGAAGGTACTAATATCATTACTTTTTTAATGTATTATTTCCCCTTAAAATCCCCAGAATTTTGGAGGAAGGAATCTTGGCAATTGTTATGTTAGTCTTAAAGACTAACTGTCTAGTTATCATCCAATAGCTGCCTTCAAAATTACTACTTTGAATATGACTGCCAACCCAACTGTGTTCTCTAAAAGTTTCAGAGGCAATGTAGTATTACTTTTAGAACACCTTTGAAACCTTCATTGCTTCCTGTTGATAGGGTCTTAAGAGTAGAAAGCATAACTCATCTGTCCATACTTTCCTTGTAAGTTTCTACTTCCTTTAAAACCAGTATTGGCTGCTAGATTTGTCTTGGATATTGAATTTTTATTAAGTTCACATAAGAATACTCAGAGAAAGGTGCGGTATAAATAAATCAAATCAAATGAATAAAGCATTATGTGGGCTGTGCAATGGAGCAGAAATGTCTGTATGTTTGCAGGAAATTAGATACAAGATGAATGGCTTTGGAGAGCATGTGCACAGCTAGGGAAGGGCTCCAAATGAGCAAGCCAAAGGCAGTTAAGTCTTACATTCATAGTTCAGTTGCCCATAAGGCTCAAATTTGCATGGTCTTTAAAACCCAGCTGTTGAAACTCTTTTTCATTTTGAAACCAAAGACATTGGATTCTACTATGAATTTCACACAATGAAATAAACATCTCCATTGATAGTTTATTATTCTCTTCACTAGAATTTGTGAAAGTGATGAGATGAAGTTTACAGTTAATTGGAAGATGTTGATGAGGGTAAATTCATAATTATCAGTAGCTTCCTTTACTCCAACAGTTGGTTGTGTTATATAGGTTACAGCCCTACTGAAGTTTCAAGTGAAGATTTGTTTTTCAAAAGGCAGTAATTTTCTGAACTTGTTTTCTACATTAAAACAAAACAGACTTCTAGGATGTGGTATGTCAAGCTGTGAAAAAGCAGTAGCATATATTTCACCAATATCCACATTTCTCTTTTAGACTGTAAAAAATGTCACTACCTTCCACTGGTGAGTTGGCAAGAGTTTGAGAAATGTCAGTAAGGCTGAAAAAACACAACACTACAGTGATTTTTTTGCTTACATTTAATTTTCAATGTGTTGGTTGATCTCACTGCTCACTACTTAGGGAAGAAAGTTATGAACCTAATTATATGTTTTTATTTTAATTACTTTTTCTCAGTAACTCTATATAGATATTTTATTACAAATTATAGGCCATTCTCATTTATCAAAAATCTAGATTTTGGCTTTTAGTAACCTCATTTATTTTTTAAACTATTAGGAAAATGTTTAGTATATTTTCTGAACGTCACTAAAAAACATGTTTTTATCAACCACTCTAGCTCAACACCTGGATTTTCTTCAGACAACAGTTTGAGGAGGGAGAAAACATGAAGGAAAATGTAAAGTTTCTGTGCCCATACTCTGAACTAATTTTCAAAGTAGAGGAAACAGCAAAAATTCAGAGCCATGCAGGATGATCGCAGGAGGCTGTTATCTGCTCAGAAAAAAGTTAGCAAAACTGAGAGTCCCTTAAGAAGAGCTAATGTCATCCTTCTTAGGCTGTATACAAGTAGCAACCAGAATTTTAAAAGAAAGCCTATCTTGCTAAAAACTTGCCATCAATTTCCCTGGCAAAATTACCTAATCATGTGATTTTTGTTCAGCTCTCAGACGTCAAGTCTCTCATTCCATGTCTGAGCTCATAATCTATGCTACAGTCACCCGCCACACAGACACACAGATACACACACACACACACACACACACCCCTAGAAATTCTAGTATCCTTTGTGTTAAGACTTCCTAGGCAAGTGAGAATTAGGATAATATATTTGGAGCAATATTCTACCAATTCAGTCAGGGAAATTATATGGAGGGTGAGAATATTTACACATGTGGATTTCTCTTTCATATTTTTTTGACTGGATCGTTGTCCCTGCAGCAATTTCACCCATAAAAATTACTAAATAATGCAGTTTAAAACATCTTTTCAAGTTGTTTAGTTTCACTAGATCAGATATCAATACTAATATTATCTACCAAGTAATACTTGAATCCTATATCACCTTTCCTTACTAAGGACAAGTAGATATTAGAAGACACACAAAGGAATACTGTTCCAGTTCCTTATTTTTAAGATGTGTCTAGTTAATTCAAATAACAGTAGCTGTCTTTTATTCTTTTGTTTGTTTGTTTTTTGAGTATCTTCTATATTATCTGCACTGTCTCCCTGGATTTCAGATAGAAGGATTGCTGGTATAAGGCAAGCATCATAATGCACTTACAACTAGTGAGAAAAATATTAGCACCCTTATGCAAAACTTTGCTAAAGATAATTTTGATATTATAAAATTCAGCCTTACATTTATAATATGTTTATCACATACCAATTTTGAGCATGTAAGAAGGCAAGAATTCTAAAGAGCATTTCCAACACTAGGAGAGAAAAATGGAGGAGCTAGAATATTGGTCAATATGTTTGAGTACAGAGAAGTAGCCCAGGGTCTCAGAAACTGCAAGATATGAGTCAAAATTTTACTTCTGGTGCTACTTAAAGCATATGCATAAAGGTCTTGGAGATTGTTTCTTTTGTTTCATAGTCTAAATGCTTCTAATTCTGTTCTATAATTTTTCACTAATTTTCCCAGGTAAGTATTCCAATGAGTTGCATCCATATGCCCACTTTTAGCATCTCAGTGGGGTTTAGAATGTAAATTCTTCTTTTTCCATACAAGGAATCAGGAATGAGCTGTCAAACAAAAAGGAGAATTCTCTCTAAGGAACAACCATAGCTCAGTTGTCAACTTATGCCCCATGTGGGAAATTCTAGATAATATCAGAAAACCTTTCATTTATAATCTGAATTGGAGTTTTTCTATCTCTACTTAGAAAAGTCATAATTTTCCCAATTCAAGCAGTAAAATTTTAGAGTGAATAACTTTATTGAACTTTTCAATTCATGTTGTTATAGCTGCACTCCAGGCTATAAAATATTTATGTTGTTCTGAGGAAGGTAATATATATCAAACATTATTGGCAGAGATTTCAGCTATTCTGAAGTACAAGGAAAGTGGAATTTCGCCAAGGGCTTTAAAAGGGTTAGAAGATTGCAGCCTTGAATCAACTTCTTCCTTATATTGAATGCATCTATGGGTGTAGTTTGAGTGGATAAAAGATTTCTTTAATACTTTGCACTCTGTAGTGGGTCTTGAGAAGTATTATCACCACTACCAACCTATCCTGGGAAAGATCTTTGAAAAGGATTCAAACACAATGTGTATTTTACAGTGCATTTCCTGGCCACTATACTTATTGAGGGATGACTGCATTTGAATGAGAAGATAGATAAATGCTGCTGACTTCATGTGTATAGTTTACGCTGCTCTTTTTTTTCCTTTGCCTGTTGGCCATTTGTTTGTCTTCTTTTATTATTATTATTATACTTTAAGTTCTGCAGCATATGTGCAGAACATGTGGTTTGTTACATAGTTATACACGTGCCATGGTGGTTTGCTGTACCCATGAGCTTGTCATCTACTTTTGGTACTTCTCCTAACCCTATCCCTCCCTTATACTACTCTTTCTAAGTCACTAAACACTGCTCAACTGCTCAGAATGGAATTGGGGAGAATAAAGGGAGAACAGGAGCCTGAAGTTTCTCAATCTGACAACAAATGTAGTTATTTGCACAACAGAAGCACATATTAGGTGACTAACTTCTATATTTCCTCTTTCTCCTCCACCTACTCTAAAGGAGGATTTGAATGGGACCAAAAAAATGGAATTTGTCAGTTCACAGATTTCAACCAGTCGTCAGAGTTATACTCTGTGTCTCTTCTTTCTTGTGTTATATGTCCATACTTGATTGGATTTGAATAGCAAGAGATGTAAAGATATGTGGCAATCAACCAGTCATTCAGCAAATCTTAGTCAGAAATATAGTATGAGTCAAATATCATTCTTGTCATTACTGATAAAAAGGTTAAAAAACACTATAGACCTAGCATTTATAATGCAAATCTGAAATCCAAAATGTTTCAGAATATGAAACCTTTTGAATGACAACATGATGCCACAAGTGAAGAATCCCCTCACCTAACCTAATGTGACAGGTAATAGTAAAAAATATAGTCAAAACTTTGCTTCATGCACAAAATTATTTAAAATAAAATTAGCTCCAGGCTATGTGTGTAAGATATATATAACATATAAATAAATTTATTGTTTAGATGTAGGTTCCATCCCCAAGATATCTCATTATGTATAGGCAAATATTCCGAAATCAAAAAATTAAATTTCAAGAAACTTCTGTTCCCAAGCATTTCAGATTAGAGGTATTCAACTTGTACTAATATCATCAAGAAGGTTATAATCTATTCAGAAGCCTCCATAAGCTTACCAATCAATCATTTTCAACACCCAATATACTACTATGTATCTACAAATTTCAGCATATTTTTAGATATTAAATATCTATTTTAGAATAATAATTTTAGAATTACTACTAAGAATTGAAAAAGTTGGTCAGATACAAAGTAAGTTTACAAATCAAGTTTTTAAAAGTAAACTATCTATAAATCACTCAGAAATACAATTGGAGAACAAAATTATTCACCATAATAACTTCATCAAAATAAAGGAGTAGGATACATAAAATTAATTCTACAATAATAACAATAACCAAAAAAGTAGATTACATAGCAATATATTAACAAAATATTTGAATTATCTACATCAATAAATAAAGTTTTATTGAATTATATAAACATTTAAATAAATTTAGTCAACAAATATTTACTGAGTTTTTATTGCATAACTGTCATTGTTCCAGTATCAAAGGATAAGAAGGTGAATGATGCCCCTGCCATGATAAACAACCAAATATACACTATAGTTTCACATACTAACAAGTATTTTGAGGTAAAGCAAATTAGGTATCAAATGAGGGTTGGGAAAGTCATAGTTTAGATAGAGTAGTTAGGGAAGCTCTCTGGCCAAGATGACATTGGAGCCACATTTTAAAAAGTGTTGAAGAAGAGAATGATCTGTTTCTTGATTTGAAGAATAAAAATTAGTAAGAAGAAATATATTTACAGAATGATCCAAATTTATACTGCTCATGCAATTGTAGGCAAATGTCTCACATCTGTCTGTTTTTGCATCACAATAAAGAAATACTTGAGACTCAGTAATTTATCAAGAAAAGGAATAATTGCTCACAGTTCTGCAGTCTATACAGCATGGTGTCAGGTTCTGCTTCAGCAAGAGCCTCAGGAAACTTACAATTATGGCAAAAGGCCAAGCAGGAGAAGGCACAACACATGGTGGGAATGGAAGTGAGAGACAGGAGGAAGAGCCAGGATCTTTAAACAAACAGCTCTCATGGGAAGGAACAGAGAATTCACTTGTTACCATGGGAGGGGCACCAAGCCATTCATGAGAGATGTGCCGCATGATTCAGTACCTTCCACTAGGCCCCATCTCCAACATTAGAGGTCACATTTCAACATGAGATTTGGAGGGGAAAAATATCTGGACCATATAATGTCCTGAAGCAAATAATTTCAAGGACTATATTTGTGCAGTGTTTGGGGTTTCTTTTTTCTGTATTTATTTATTACAAGAAAAAATATATGGTAATGATATTTTAGTTTAATTTTCAGAAATAAGTAATTTAATGCATCAAAAATTATTCCTACATCTCAGATATGCAAAGAAAATGTTCTGCATATGCCTTCTATAACATAATTTTAGTTTATCCAATTAATTGCTCAAATCTCCATTCTTCTTATTAACAGGGAGTAAATCTCTCACATGCAAGGGTTTCTTCAATCACATAGATTTTTCAAAATCCTGAGAGGATCCTGCTTCCCCAAACTAGTATATGATTATTCCACTGGTGGCATATTTTTTACCACAACATGAGGTCACTGTTGTAGACAAATCCTGTTCAGTTTGATAACAGATGCTTGTCACTTCCTACCAGGTTACGCTTGCTATTCCAGATTCCTGTACAGGCCAGAAAAAAAAGGGAACCAAATGTATACATATTTTTAGCTCACACTCCAGTCCCCAGACAGTATTCTCCAAAGCACAACACTATACAATGTTTAAAAAATTTTCTCATCAGCTACATGCTGTGCTGAAAATATCTCCCTCAAAAGTAAAAAAACCATAAATATTTCATTTTAACCCAGATTTTCCCCAGATTCAAAATGAAATTGTGAGTGAAATACAGAAGGATGAAGCTGACCCAGCGATCGAGACAATGGCTGACAATAATTGATGGGACTTTGATTGGCGTTTGCAGTTAAATATGGACTCAATTATCAAGTTGATTATCAACTCTACATTCCATAAATCAAATAGGGGAAAGTGAGAGGGGAAAAGTAGGGATATTGGTTGATACTTATACGTATTGAGATAATATGTAAAGCTATAATATGGATAAGTATTCCCGTCTGTATTTCCGCACCCGATCATCACATTTGGTTTGTATTTATAAACTTCTTTTTTATGTTTTTTTCATGTTAAGCCTGTACCTCAGTTGAATGGGTTCTTCTCCTAGTAGAATAATCTAAAATCTAAAACTTTCCTTCTAGAAGCTCTTACCTTCTGCTTGTCCTGCTTTTGTTGCATTACTAGAGTCTTCCATTAGCTTTTATCTCTAGATGTGGTAGCACTAGGTGGTGTCTAACAAACAGTCTGGGTTCTAGACATCCTTCTTCCTGCCCACGTTGTATAGTGGCAATACATGCTCCGTTGATAAACAGAATCAATTATTCTGCCAAACAGTAGCTATTTTTTTTGCATGATTGATAGCATCAGAAACTAAAAATGGCCTTGTGAATGAATCATTGTCAACAGAACCACTGCTTTTGCCCTTATGAGAAAACTTTTCCTTTGAATACTAAGATAGCTATATCAATAGCCCAACATCATGGGAGTGGGAAACAGAAATATTTAGAGCAAAAATATTAAGAGTAATATTTATAGGATCCATTCCTACTTCTAACTTTTGGTCCCAAGACTCAAGTATTCTGATTATGCAAAAATAGTGCCACATAATGTCATTGGTTAAGAGTACAAATTGCACCCCAAATCTCAACTTATTTTTCCCACCCCCCTCAATTCTTTTAATATATAATTACTTTCTTTTTCCAAATCAACATTTCATGGAATAAATACCTTGACTGAAAATGCCTTGATTGCCTACAGGATAAATAAAAATGCCTGCACCTTCAAAGCTTGTCACTATCTAGTCCCAGATTATCTCTAGCCATATATGGTAAGTATTGAAATAAAGACTTCATGCATATTAACCTAATCATCCAAGAAATCCTTTTAGTTTGAAACTAGTATTATTTTCATTTAATAAATAAGAAAACTGAGGCACAGAAAGTACAAGTTACTTGCCTAAAGACATATAGCTAGTAAATGGCAGAACTGGGATTGAAAACCAGATAGGATCTAGAGCCTAACACTGCCTGTTACTGCCATCTTTGGGATAATTTGAAGCATGCAATGAATGCTTGCCATCTGCCAGGCTAAGTATTTTGTGGTAAGCATTTTGCTTTCCACCTGCCTGATTCCATAGCTGAGCTATGACTTTCCACCCATATCTTTGCTGTAGAAATCCTAGCTGTTATCAAATATGCTGCTTTAAACTAATTCTACCAACAAAGCCTCTCATGTTTATATATTCTGCTCCTTTAAGCATTCTATAACATTTATTGTCTCCAACAGTCATCTGATAAGCAATAACCTGTATAATACAGTTTGTGTTCTAGTTATCTTTAAGATGTCTTAACTTCCTAATCATGATAGGGGCAAAACAATATCAGATTATATATATTAATCTCCCTCATAATATCTAATACATTTTTGAACTGAATGTCACATAGCCAGTGTTGATTCCAGAAACTCTGGGAGTTTTCTATAATTACTTATCACCATAATATTACTAACAAATTCAAATATTTAATTTAGAGACAAAAGTACTCCTACATCATAAACAGACTCAAAAATCGTCCCCAATTCCTATTTTTCCAGACAGGGAAGGATAGGAAAATGGAAAGAGGCACATATGGGGATAGGGAATAGAGCTACTGGTAGCTGCTCACATATTTATAAGAGCAAAAGAATTTACAGCAACTACTGAAAAAATACAAGATTGTAGCACTTTTACCTTAGGGAAGAATGTTCTGAAAAGCAGTTTCTATTTCTTTTTAATAAAAATAAAGCACACTATGATACTTTATTGCCAGAATACAAAAGTGTAATGGAAAATATATTGACGGTTCTATCTCTAGGTAAAATCTACAGCAGACAGGTCACTCAGAACAGACATTTAAAGGTCAAAGCATACATGTAAACTTCACGGCAATAAAGTGGCATCTGGTATTCCAGGAAACAACACCTTAGATTTTGTACCAGTGCTTCTTCTAGGGTCTTCAGGTTTCACAATGTCTTTATTCATCAGATGAAATGTTCAAAATAGGAATGAAAGTGACTAGCAATTCAGAAGAACAAAAATTAAAAGATTACTGTTTTTCATTAATTTTAGCTTCGTTTACTGCAATAAATCAGCACTGCATCATAGCACCATTTCCAGATTATGCAACATTTCACTTTCTAACTGATCTATGACCTCCATTCTGGGTACTCAGATAACATTTGTATTTATATTCCTCTAACAAGGTGGTGTAAAGAAAAGGATTAAGACCACAGAAAATATAGAGAAAAAAAGATGACAACTTCAGGGTACAGAATGCTAAATGAGGCATGTGCAGTGCAGAGAATCAATATGGATTTTCTAGATATTGATTAAAAGGAGACTCCGGTTTTACTACATATATCCAATGGTTTTAGGACATCTTATATTCTTCTGTGAAAGCTATATTCCAATTCAAAGTCACCTTGCCACCAAATCATACATTTTAAGTTTTAGAATGTATTCTGTGCTAGGTTTAGTAGAAGAATTCAAAAAGTTCAAAATAGAACAAGAACAAAAGTTTTTATCATAACGAGTACTCCTTCTTTTCCTAGAGGAATTGTGCTTTGAGACATGGCTACTTCTCCATAGATGAAACATGTTTTTATCTCTATTGACTAGAATTATTATAGCCTGTCAAAGAATGCCAAAGGAGGAAGGTGGTTCTTGATAGGAATCCCCTGCAGTCACTTCCAGTAAAGGAAGAGTCTGCTGCTGCTGCAGCATGCTCAATGAGATCGTCTCTTTTTAACCGAAGAAGATGCACAAAGAGCAACATGTCTTCCAAAGTGAATAAGCCTCCCATCAAGCATGGTCGGCATTAGAAATGCTGGTGCCTAAGTGATGCCAGTTGCCAATGAGCCTGATGGGAGGTCAGAAAGGTGATGATGAATAATCTTGAGCACATCATCAACAATGCCCTTGGTTACTGTCATGGCCACATAAGTTAGCTAAAGCTTTCTTAACCAACTTAGACTTCACATACTTTTGAAGTTGGCAGACTTTCCTCATTCCCTCTGTGATATGTTCCTTCTGATGCCTCCTGTCCCCTGAATGTTCTCCGACTCGGATAACCACTCTTGTCTGCTGGCACACTTTGACTACCAGCAGACAAATTAATATCCTAACAGTCAGTTTTGTTTCTTCCTAAGTTTGATAGTTGGATAATTGTGTTTATAATTATACATATATATAATTGTACATATAATTGTTTAACTTAGTAACATTAATCTTAATTAAATGTAATAGTTAAGAAAAGAAAGAAAGCTGTTTATTCTATGAAAAATAACTTTAATGACTTGGAAATAACTACCTAAGTCAAATACTAAGAAAAAAATACTGTCAAATTAGTTGTGGATAAGGCAATTGTAAAAGTTCAGAAGAAATAATCACAAAAATCCACAAGGGTATTACATTCTGATTGCTTTCTAAAAGACTCTTTAAATTTTCTCTCCACTTTGAAGGAGCCCAGAGTAGCTTATTTACATGTATGGGGTTTATGCATGAAAAACTAGATAAAACATTAATCAATATACTAATAATTTGTCTTTTTAAAAAAGACCTTATAACGACAGAGTAGAAAATAAACATGTATTTCTATTCATTAGGATGATTATTTTTTAAGATCCCTCCCTTAATCTTTTTTAAAAATTTATGAATCAACTCTAGCCCTGATTGCATTGCTATATATCCTTTGCAAACAACCAGCATTGTTGACTTTTGAAATCAGTTAAGAGTTGCCAGGAAGAATGTACAGAGTTGTAAAAGCATAGAAGTTCAGGACAGACTTTTGATTCCAACTTTATTGCTTATGTCAGGGTTATCTTTGAGCAAGTTTATTGTTTGCTTGACTGCTTTCCCACTTTATACTAGACATAAAGGCAACTCACATGGACACTGAAGATACAACAAATTAACATAAATTTCCAGACTTGCAGAGAATTAATTAACACTGAATCGCAGTCTCTTCATCTAAAAAGTTACAGGATACTGTGAAGAATAAATGAGGTACCTTCTTAAAAAACCAAGCAATCGGAAGAATGTTCAACAAATGTTAGGTTTTTCAAAAAAATCTGGCCAATAAAAAGATCTATTGCTAATGCATAATTTTTGTGTTAATTATAAAATTATTTTAATGTCTCAGTAGTATGCTTTGTCTTTTTAAAGTACCTTCCTATATATTTTAATTTATCCCACACTATGACAGTGTGAGGTAAATATAGCAGTTATTATTATTTCCCATATATATGTAATAAAACTGAAATAGATAGATGTGAAGCGTCTAAAGCAAGTTATCCCAGAAAGTTAACATAAATGTATGTTTAAATAAGTCTATTCTAAGCTCGTTCTGAGCCTATTACTCTCATTAACTTTTGCAATTCTAGGAGGTGTCTGAGTTTACTTTTTTCAAGTTTCATTACTCTTTTATAATATTCTTCCTTAGAGGCTTACTAATAATCAACAGAAAACACAACACTTTAATCTCATGGCAATGCATACAAAAAAGGAATAAAAGATAGAAATGAATTTCTTTCGAATATAATTGAGAGTCTAGGAGCTTTTGTCCTCACAGTCGAAGGTTTAGGATAGGGCCTAAAAGTTAGATTCCCTTGTACTATTCTAGTTCTCCAACCTGATTATTATTACCTCAGACAAGAAGGACATTAAGACTAGGGTTGGATTTGCAGAAACAGAGCCAGGGCTCAAGTAGTAAGAACATTTCGAGATTCTACTTAGAATCTCACAACCATGTTGGAAGAGTGATAAGAAACTCTCCCTGTTACAAGAAACTATCCCTCTATATTAGTTCATTTTCATGCTGCCGATAAAGACATACCCAAGACTGGGCAATTTACAGAAGAAAGAGATTTATTGGACTTACAGTTCACATGGCTGGGGAGGCCTCACAGTAACACCAGAAGGCAAGGAGCAGCAAGTCACATCTTACATGGATGGCTGTGGGCAAAGAGAGTGCTTGTGCAGAAAAATGCCCATTTTTAAAACCGTCGGATCTTGTAAGACCCATTCACTATCAGGAGAACAGCACAGGAAAGACTTCCCCCAATGATTCAATCATCCCTACTGGGTTCCTCCCATAACATGTGGGAAATATGGAAGCCACAAGATGAGATTTGCGTGGGGACACAGAGCCAAACCATGTCATTCTGCCCTGAACCCTCCCAAATCTCATATCTTCACATTTCTAAAGGAATCATACCTTCCTAACAGTCTCCCAATGTTTCAACTCATTTGAGCATTAACTCAAAAGTCCACAGGACAAAGTCTCATCTAAGACAAGGCAAGTAAGTCCCTTCTGTCTATGAGCCTGTAAAATCAAAAACAAGTTAGTTACTTCCTAGGTACAATGGGGGTACAAGCATTGGGTAAATATACCCATTCCAAATTGGAGAAGTTGACCAAAATGAAGGGGCTACAGGCCCCATGCAAGTCTGAAAACCAGCAAGGCAATCAAATCTTAAAGCTCCAAGAATGGTCTTCTTTGACTCCATATCTCACATCCAGGTCACACTGATGCAAAAGGTAGGTTCCCATAGTTTTTGGATACATTTTCCCATTGTCTTGGTGATAAACATTCAACTCCTCATTACTTATGCAAATTTCTGCAGCCAGCTTGAATTTCTTCTCAGAAAATGGGATTTTCTTTTCTATTTCATTGTCAGTCTGCAAATTTTCCAAACTTTTATGCTCTGTTTTCCTTTTAAAACTGAATGCCTCTAACAGCACCCAAATCACCTCTTGAATGCTTTGCTACTTAGAAATTTCAGCCACTAAATACCTTAAATCATCTCTCTCAAGTTCAATGTTCCACAAATCTCTAAGGCAGAGGCAAAATGTCATCAGTCTCTTTGTTAAAACATAACAAGAATCACCTTTGCTCTAGTTTCCAACAAGTTCCTCATCTCTATCTGAGACCACCTCGGCCTAGGCTTTACTGTTCATATCTGTATCAACATATTGGTCAAAGACATTCTACAAGTCTCTAGGAAGTTCCAAACTTTCCCACATTTTTCTGTCTTCTTCTGAGCCCTCTAAACGGTTCCAATCTCTTCCTGTTACCCAGTTCCAATGTCCCTTCCACATTTTCATGTATCTTTTCAGCAACACCCCACTCTTCTGGTACCAGTTTGCTGTATTAGCCCATTTTCATGCTGCTGATAAAGACATACCAGAGACTGGGCAATATACAAAAGAAACAAGTTAATTGGATTTACAGTTCCACATGGCTGAGGAGGCCTCACAGTCGTGGTGGAAGGCAATCACATCTTACATGGATGGCAGCAAAGAGAGAGCTTGTGCAGAGAAACTCCCATTTCTAAAATCATCAGATCACGTGAGACCCATTCACTATCACAAGAACAGCATGAGAAAGACCTGATCCCATGATTCAAACATCCCCATCTTTCCCATAACACATGGGGATTATGAGAGCTACAAAATGAGATTTGGGTGGAGATACAGAGCCAGACCATATCACCTGCTTTCAAGATAAAGAAGAAATCAACTCTCAACTACCTGTATTACATTCCACTGTCTTAGTTCTGGTCATATTTAATTTCTTACCACTTTCTTTCCCCCATCCCTTTAGGTCAATCATTCTATAGATTAATTTTTCCTATTTTATAGCTTCATATAGATGGAATCACAAAGGGCATAACTTTTGCACTTGGTTTAGTTTAGTCAACATAATATCTTTGAGAGTCATCCATGTTATTGCTAGAATCCAAAGCTGCTTCTTTTTGTTACTAGTTTAGTGTGCCCCTTTATTAGGTTGGGGCCATGATCCTGAAAGACACTGTCTCAAACTTCACAATACTAAATTCTAAAATCCTGAAGTATCAACATCTGAAAAATATAATTCTGGGAAAAATAATTTTAAAAACATTTAAAAGACAGTTATCTGCATCTTTAAAAGTGGATTTATTTGAAAAACACAGAAGAACACAGCAGAAAACTTCATAGGTCACTTTACACAATAAAATATGCAATAATGACACAAGCATTTCTATAAGCATGAACACTAATGACAATTGCAGGGGTATTACAGTTATGAGCAGACAAACTATATTCACAAAGAAATAGCTTATATATAACTGAGGTCACCTGAAATATCATGGCAGACAACTTAAGTCTTATGACAGAATCCATCAAAAACCAGCATGGGTCCCCACTGCATATGAGTCACCCAAAGAGCCACAATTTCAATAAATTTTATCTTTCACAAAAGCAAACGTACAAAAATAACATTTCTTCATTTACCAAATTTGTTTTTGTGTGTACACACAGAGTCAATGCTGTGACTGACCTTTGTGGTGTCAAATTTGCAAAATATAAAAAAATATAAAATCAGTTATATTTCTCTAAAACTGTTTACATTATTTATACCCCTAGCTTTGGAAATGATGCAAGGAGGAAATATATAGCATAGAGAATTTAAAAAAAAAATACAGACAATTTAAAATAATAGGAATAAAACTTAATAAAAGAAAAAACTTTAAAAAAATCATAAAATCTTCAATATAAGAAAGTGTATTACAGAGCTAGATTATGGGCAATTGCATGAAGGTAGTCAGTAATAACTGGTGGACTTTCATGATTGTTATCCTTGAAATCTTAGCTGTTTTTTTTGTTTATTTGTTTAGTTTTAGTTTTTTTTTTTTCTACTGGGGCATGACTCATGTTGGAGAATATGTCCACATTCATTTTCTACATGGTGCTGCTCTTTTGAATTCTTCCTTGATTCGATATACAGCTACATGAGCATTCACTATTACATTTTCCCACTTCTGTGCCATGTTTCTTTATTTTGAGGAGTACAGAGAAACTCATTCCGCACGTACGCACATTCAGACTACAAATTTGTCAGAAGCAATACTGATGATGGCTCAACAACACTGTTGCATGCCTTCTTATTCTACCATGTACATAATTATTTTCAAGCCAGTTGGTGACTGTGCAGGAATCTTCAAAGAAATTTGGCTTTAATTTATTAAACCTGTCTATAGTTTCATGAGATGGAAGGAATGCCAATGCAGACAAATGATGCATTTTTAAACTGAAGTTTTTGGTACTGCCATATGATGTGGCCAATTCACTCATCAGCATTTTCCACACAATGCATTATGGTGGATAGAAAAAGCAAACTTTACTGGTAACAATTTGAAATTCATTTTTAGAAGCCATGAGCGTTACCTAATTCCACATCTGTCATTATAGTTTGGGGATTTAATTAGATGTTGGGATTATAGACTTTAGGGATTTAGACTTTAAGAATATTGATCTTTCAAGATTTCAACAATTAAGATTGTGGCACTAGAAATTGTATCTTTGGGAGTTTAATCAGCGTCACTCTTTATTAATACACCTCAACTTGTTTATCAATTCTCCTGTCAACAAACATTCATGATGCCTCTACTTTTGGCTATTATGAATGCAGCTTTCACAAAATGTTTGTACAATGTAGACATATGTTCTTATCTCTACTGAGTAAGTAACTGGGAGTAAATTGGTATTTGGTGTATATTTACCTTTATCAGAAACTGTTAGAGGTTTTCCCAAGTGGTTGTACCATTTAACATTCCCATTAGCAGCATATGAGAGTTTTAGTTACTCCACCTCCACACCAACACTTGGTAGTTTCAATCTTTTTAAAAACTTTTAGCCACTCTAAATATTGTGTAGTAATATAATATTGTGGTTTTAATTTTCATTTCTCTAATGACTAATGATGTCGTATTTTACTAATGCTTTTGGCCATTCATAGCCTCTTTTGCAGGCACTTGTTACCTATTTCTTCATTAGATTGTCTTTAGGTTGTCTTTTTATTTTGATTTTTCAGAATTCTTTTTTTTTTTTAAAGAGAGAAAAGGAGAAAAAGAAACAGCAAAGGAAAGAAAAAAAAGAATGAAAGAGAGAAAGAAAGAGGAAGAGAAAGAGGGAGAGAGAATGGGATTCTTGTTTTATTGCCCAGGCTAGAATGCAGTTTAAAAATGGGTATTAAAAACTTCTTTTATGCCACTAATTGTGCTTAACAATGGAGACAGGAAGGAATAGGGTATGAAAATAACAAATAAGCAGCCAACCAATATTTTATTTAAACCTGTGAAATGCTATGCAATTGCTGAAGAGTGATTTACTTCCAATTATGTGGTCACTTTTAAAATATGTATAAAATGATACTGAGAAAAATGTATGTTTTGTGGATTTAGGGAGGAGAGTTCTGTAAATATTTGTTAAGTCTAGTTGTTCCAGGTCTGAGTTCAAGTCCTGGATATCCTTGTTAATTTTCTATCTCGTTGATCTGTGTAATATTGACAGTGTAATGTTAAAGTCTCCCACTATTATTGTGTGGGAGTCTAAGTCTCTTTGTAAG
>PVKP010032670.1:0-25710 GCA_004027715.1 Plecturocebus donacophilus | reverse complement strand
TCCCCAAATCCACAAAACATACATTTTTCTCAGTATCACATTATATCTATTTTAAAAGTGACCACATAATTGGAAGTAAATCACTCCTCAGCAATTGCATAGCATTTCACAGGTTTAAATAAAATATTGGTTGGCTGCTTATTTGTTATTTTCATCCCCTATTCCTTCCTGTCTCCATTGTTAAGCACAATTATTGGCACAAAAGAGGTTTTTAATACCCATTTTTAGACTGCATTCTAGCCTGGGCAATAAAACAAGAATCCTGTTCTCTCTCCCTCTTTCTTTCTTTCATTTTTTTTCTTTCTTTTGCTCTTTCTTTCTTTCTCCTTTTCTCTCTTTTTCTTTCTTTCCAAAAAAAAAATCTGAGGTAGCTTCTATGCTCCACAGCTTTCTGTCACTTAATGGTGATTCTGTCTTCCTGCTTAATCAGGCTTCAAATCTTTGTGTTATCCTTGACTGTGTTCCCTTATTCCCTACAAGACATTCATCCGCAAAACCTATTAGCTTTATTTTCAAAAATATACCCTCAAATCTAACCTCTTATTATTATCACCATTGCTACCTTCTAGTCAAAGCCACATTTTAGACTCTTGATTAGATTTTTGCAATAGACTTCTAACTGGTCTCCTGCTTCTCCACCCTCTCCCCACTTCATTCTAACTTAGCATAGGAAACAGTTTAATCTGGTGAAAACATGAATCAGATCGGGCAACTCCTCTGCTCAAAACATTGTCATAGCTTTCCAAATCACTCAGAATAAAATCAAGGTCCTGGAAATGGCCTGAGGAGCCTACAAATGCTCCATCTTCCTCTTCTTTTAGGTTGCTCAGTTTTCCGACGGCTATTCCTCTCTTAGCACCTCTGTACCCAAAACCTACAGAACATTCTTCCTTTCTCCCTTAAGGTCACTTTTCACATTCCATCTTTTCAATGAGGCCTTTCCTGGCATCACTGTTAAAATTTAAACCTATTTACCTTGCACTCCTTATCCATCTTCCTTGGTTCTCTTCCATTTTTTCTCAGAATATTTCATCATATAATGTTCTACTTACTTCTGTTGTCATTGTCAATTGTTTGTCTTCTTTTGTCAGAATGTAAGTTCTGTGACCAAAGGAATCTTTGTCTGTGTTGTTTACTGTTCCTTCTTGGTCTGGAAAATATTAGGCACTGAATAAATACTTCTTGAATGCTTGAACAACCTGAACAAATTTGCATCCCACAGCAAGGGACAATACCAGAAATAAAACTCAGGCAGTCTGGTTCAAGAGTCTGCACTCTTATTCTTTATAATGTATTATTGGGATAACCTTGAGCTCATCCCCATCTAAACCCCGAATACCCAATTTTTCCAACACTCAGTAAACTGAACCACTTCCCAGAATATCTTTGATATTACAACTCTGGCATCTCACATGTAAATTGAACTAATTAACGAAGAATATTGTTGTCACAGAAGGGTCAGTTTAAGAGAGGACATCTTCCTGGAGGAGTTTAGGATATGTCAAATAGAGTGACACCATGAGAAGTCATGGCAAAACTTACATTGTTCTAGAGTCAGTGCATATTACATATACTGCTTAAGTACAGCCAGTGAATCTAGTATTTTTACAAGTTATCTGCAACATACACATACAACCCTCACTTCACTCCCCACACTGAATTGGCACTGATATTCCATAATATTCTACTCCTTAAACAGAGACACACCTGCATAGGTTAGCATAAAAGCCAAGTTGACAGCGTGTTTTATGCACTGGCTTATTTCTTGGCCGGAGATTTGTTTGCTGTCATAGAGACCTGGCTTTAGAGCTGTTTTTAATGTAACATAATAGAACACATACAGAGAGTACTCAGTCAAGTTAAAAAAAGTGTATATTGAACACGTCCTCTGTCCAAGGTGCAATAAGGCTGGAAAGAAGGATAAGAAGCAGTTGTGTCCAGAGAGAGTTTACTGTTTGGATAGCGAGGGAAAATTAATACATACATACAATTATCAAAGAACTGAGAATCAAAATATAATCCTGACTGGAGACAATTAAGATAAAAGATGAAAGCCTGAACCAATGTGGTTAAGGAAGACCCTGTGAAGGGATGAACATAAATATGTATTAAGTACCCGCTATGTACCAGGTGCTTTGCATATATTGCCTCACTTAATCATCACAGTAACCACATGGGGTCTGAATTATTTTGTTATTTTTATAGGTAAGGAAATTGTGTTTAGGTCAGTCCAATAAGCATTTATTAAAATCTTATTGCAATCATTTTGTATCTCCAGCCAGGAACACTATGCCAAGCTTGGCTCCTCCGAGCTTGGCATCATACATCTGACTGGAGATACAAAATGATTGCTTTCAGCCCTTTTTGAAATTTAAATTTTAGTTGGGAAGGTTGGAAATGAGATAGGTGAACATAATTTCAATTTAATGTTGAACCACATTGACAAGACTAAGCTTACTTTATATGGAAATGGCAAGAAGGTTTCACCCAAAAATATGGGTGCCAAGGGAGTTCTGGAGGACATAGTGTCTGTGCTATATCATTAAGGATGACAAAGTGAAGCCCCCCTCCAGACAGAGCAGATCGTAAAAACGAAGTTAACAGAGGTCTGATCCTATATGGCATGTGAATTAAAGTTATGCTAACAGTTATTTTTAAGAATCCTAAAAATACATATTGGTTCAAACCTGATAGAAGTGATTTTTTCCGTTTGCAGTGTCAAAATGAGTGCTCTTCATTTCAAGCATTCTCCTCTTAGAGTGCTAACTCAGAAACCCAGGGTCCTTCATTCTTGGTTCCAAGTCTTTGCTATTGTAAACAGGGCCACAATAAACACAGGTGTGCATGTGTCTTTATGATAGAATGTTTTATAATCCTTTGATATATACCCAATAATGGGATTGCTGAGTCAAATGATATTTCTAGTTCCAGATCTAAGACACCGCACTGTCTTCCACAATGGTTGAACTAATTTACACCTCCAACAACAGTGTAAAAGCATTCCTACTTTTCTGCATCCTCTCTAGCATCTGTTGCTCCCTGACATTTTAATGATCACCATTCTAACTGGTTTGAGATGGTTTCTCAATGTGGTTTTGATTTACATTTCTCTAATGACCAGTGATGATGAGCATTTTTTCATGTTTGTTGGCTACATAAATACCTTCTTTTGAAAAGTGTCTGTTCATATCCTTTGCCCCATTTTTGATGGGGGTTTTTTTTTCTTATAAAGTTAAGTTCCTTGTAGATTCTGGATATTAGCCCTTTGTCAGATGAGTAGAAAGCAAAAATTTTCTCCCATTCTGTAGGTTGCCTGTTCACTCTGATGATAGTTTCTTTTGCTGTGCAGAAGCTCGTTAGCCATAATTTTCTATATAGAGAGAAAAAGGAAAAAGTCATAGATGAATACTAGATTTCTGATTTCAGTGAATGAGGGGACACCAACTAAGACATGGAATACAAAAGCAGAATCGGGTCTATGAGATGGGAAAATATGATGAATTCAGTTTTTGAGAAGTTGATTTTGAAATGCCTGTAAACATCTAGTTGGAAATGTTCATCAAACTCTTGGGAACTATGGTAAGCTGACGAATGACCTCCCAAAGATGTCCATAGCCTAGTCCCTAGAATCTTATATAGTAAAAGGGACTTTGCAGATATGATTGAGGATATTAAAATGGGAAGCCCATCTTGTATTATCTAGTTGGGCTCAATGTAATGGCAATCGTCCTTACAAGAAGATAGCAGGGGGATCAGAATGGAACCAATGATCTGAAAAGAGAGAAAATTATATGCTTCTGCCTTTGAAAAAGGAGGAAGGGATCATGAGCCAAGGACTGTAGGCTTGGGAGGTAAAAAGTCGGGAAAGGTAAGGAAATTAATTTTCCCTTCTAACCTACAGAAGGAAGAAGCCTTTGCCAGCACTTTGACTGTAGCCTGATAAAACTGATTTTGCAATTCTTAGATATCTTGGAACTGTAGGATAATTAATTTGTGTTATTTAGGCTACTGAATTTGTAGCTGATATAACAGCAATAGGAAACTAATACAGGCACAAATATTTCCAGGAATGATCATGTAGATAGTGGTTAAAATCATAAAACTTAGATACAGCAACCCAGAAATTATAAGAAAAATATAAGGTACAGCATCCTTGGAATTAAAAAAATTTAAAGGATAACCAAATAAACAATACTTAGATAGGAATCAAGAATAGATGATCAGAGAAGTGTCAGTAGAACCAGGAGAATATGGCATCATAGAACCCAAGGTTATAAAGAGAAGCACAAAAAAATTAAGTGATCAGTAGGTTCAAATACAGGACAAAAGTCTCTATAATTTAATGGATGTAAACTGCTTAGATGGGACAGTGAAAGGTGTGAGGCTGGCAGAGGTATTGGAGGAAGAAGAGAGAATATCACATTTAAGCACAAATATTTCAACGCACCAGTGAAGTTATGAGATCAATGTGATGTGAAGCCTTGATAACTAGTTCAGACTGGTATCTTTTTGTACTATACCATCTCCATGGAATTTTGTTTCCAACTGATATCCCAGCTTTGTCTTTGTAGTACAACTTGTTCTATTGGTATGTCAGCTTATTTTTATTAAAATAAACACAATGTAATGCTCCTTGTTGAAATGCTTTTATTCTAAGTTTTTGTGAAAGTAAGATTTTGTTCTATTTAAAGGATAACAAATATCAAGAAGATGGGACCTCTGTGAGAGAAGGTGGCAGGTCATTAACAGTGGAATCATGATGGCATTACAGTTCTCTTCATCTATCAGTGGCTCCTATTCATTGCATTGACTTTGCACCATTCCATTCATATACACAATTCCTTATACTAGCTGTCATAATTCTCCATTTACACACACATAAACATAGACTTGGGAGTTTAACCAAGTCACTCAAGTCTATAGCTAATAAGTATCAAAACAAGGCATTTGATTCCTATGTATTTCAAAACAAATTCTTGTCATCTCACTATTCCATTTCATATTGGCCTGAAATGTCTCATAGAATGAGACAAGTCGGAAGGAAATTCTATTTCTTAGATAGCAAACGATCACTTTCTCCAAAAAGTCCCTTTCTTATTAAAGTCTTCTATAATGTTTTCTACAATAAAAAAGTCATATCATAGAATTTTTATACTGGTTAGTTTTATTTCATTGGTTAACTGGAATAAACTGTTCAACTGATGTCTGTGCAATGAAGGTGCAACATAATTTTCACTTTTACCACTTCAATGATTTTATGCTTAGCAACTGACCTGAATGTATAGAAAGGTGTTTTATAGTTTATGTATTATTAAAAAATATGTTTGTACATACTTTAAAATAGTCTCAATATGTTAGTAACATATCATCTTATTGAACCATACATTTTATAAATGCTGTAACTATATAAAATGTGCAAAATATAATATAAATTCTGACGTCAATACTTCTTAAGTATTTCATATATTTTTTAAATGAAGTGTTTTTTCTATAAATGTAAACTGTTCCATTTTTTATGTTTTCCTCATTTCAGAGACTTTCCTGCAATTTCACTTCAAGTATTGATGGAAGTGCAGCTGTGGTTTTTAAGGAGGTGTATACACCACTTATTGTACAAAATTTATCCATCATATGTTATTCACTTATTTCAAGAATTGAAATATGGAAGAATGATAGTGGCAAAATGCATTTGACCCTCAATAGGACTCCAGAAATGCAACATGCATAAGGAAAATTTGTAGTCAACCAACCAAAACATAAACATGAGGAATACCTCTGCATAACTTTCTGTTCAAGCAAGTACAACAATGTTTAAGGTTTGAGTTCTGAGCTAGGTTTAATAGTAAATATACACACTGTATTGAAAAGACATTACTAGAAAGGACTGAAATAGAAAAACAGAATAATTTACTTCTCTTTTCATAAATCACTTTTCCAGTGAGTTTGACATTCCTACATTGATCCTCTGGCACAATAAGGCCTTTCCAAAGCACAGAACAGTTCGTGTTCCTTCTTCAAAAACTTAGTTGATTACCTTTACTGCCCTCAAAATAACATTAAAACTCCTTTTCTTCAGTATCCCCAAATCCCTCATGATGAGGCATATTTTTTTTCCCAATCTTATCTTTATCGTGGAACCACCATCATATTTACGGCACCCCAAACATTGCATATACAATAAAAATATGTACATATTGTATAAACAAAACATAGAACCTGCCAATTAAAAAAGTTAATTAAAATCTGTCAGAAATGCTTATCATAACCTCAGTGCTTACCATGCATCAAATCCTAGCTTAAATGCAATATCTATGAAGTCATTCTATTTAGATGAGGCCTATCTCTTCATTTTCTCCTCTGTACTGCAGTCACACTCTCATCAGACTTCTAATGTAATATATTATGTATTTCCTTTGAAAGTTTTTGACTATATGCCTTACAGCATAATTGGATGCTGAGGTCTATGAATTAGAAACCATGTCTAATTTTTCCTCGATCCTTAGAGCTCAACATATAATTAATTCTTAATTCCATATCTGAAAACATTTTCTTATTGAAATAAAAATTTATTTCAGATTTTATAAAAATGATACGGAATCTATGCTATATAATGTAGAAGGTGATAGCAGGTTTCAGGTCTAAAATATAAAATCACCATAGTAATATTTCTGCAGTGAAATATAATGTAGTAATCATTAGCACTATTTTTAGCAAAAATTTACAGTTCTCTTTCCTACTAGACACACAGTAGGATTATACTTCTTGTGTTGGGGAGGAGCCATGTAACTAGAAGCTTGTCACTGGAAGTCATGGTGTCATTTCTAAGATCAAGTATCAATTATTAATTAAAAATAATCCAGAACTTTCTCTACCCCTCTGACATGACAGCCAGCAACATTTGTGACAGGAGATCTATCAACCTAGCTCCTTAAGTGACTACATCAAACCATAGTGGACACATTGTTTTAAGCCACTGGATTTGAGAGTTGTTTGTTACTATGGCATAACCTAGCTCATTCTGACATACACATGTAACCGTTTATACTGTTATCAAAAAAGATTATAATTACATTATTTCAGAGCATGTTTGTGATCAAATTGTGTTTTTTTTATCATAGTAGTTTTTTTTCTATCAAGTAGATTACGAAAAATAAAACTCAATGCCTAGGTTTTTGGATTTGGGAATTATGGAAAAGATATTTTGAACCAGCACTTATCAAACTTGTAGCAGACAAGATCACAGGGAACAGCAGGTACTAAGTGTTTTTCTAAAGGTAGAGTGGAATCTCCTTGATCATAAGGACATTAATATTTTGATCTTTATTTGCTTTTATTATTAAAAATGTAATATGTAAATTAAAAGAAATAAAATACTGTAGATCTATATTAATCTCTGGTTTGGATTTTATGTGAAATGCAAAGATGAAACAGATTTATGTAAGATACAGAAATGTAATTTATATGAGGAAAATTTCTTACAGTCCTATTTTGATTTCTGTACTTATAAGTAAGATGAGAATCTAAATCTTTGTTCTGTCTAAATAATTGTATTAGCTAAATTTATTGACTACCTATTATATGTAGGTACTATTTTAAACACTTTGTATGTATTAACATAGTACAAAAGCATAACAATTTACTCTATGGTGTATTATCATTAAGTTAGTTTTATAATCTTAGATAAGGGAATGGAAGCAAAGAGGAAAGTAACATCTCAGATCACAAAATTAGTACGTGGGTCATATTCAGGTATGCTGACCCCAGAAACCTGTGTTCTTAATGACTGAAATATGGGAACTATGCAGAAACTCTAGACTTAAGGATACAAAAAATATCTAGTAACATTACTTTTATTCTGTTTACTCTGGGGCTTATTTTTCACAGCTTTGGTCACTTTTCATTTCCCCACAGAAATTCTTCTCAAGTTCTTTGATCCTGAATAGTTGATTCCAAAATTTATCAAAGGATCCACTTTTATTTAAAAATGTCATTTCTCTGTTGCTGATCCATATGTTGAGTGGCAGTTATTACATATAAAGTATGTTTTCAAAAACATCACAGATGACCATTTTTGACTTCAAAATGTCTCTCTGGAAATATCCATTACCATTGAATACATGACAATACAAGTAATACCAGCTATCATTTGTTGAACATATAACATCTGTCAGAGGTAATACAAGGCATTTTGCATTTACTATATCATTTACTCTGCATAACAGCACAACAAACTTTCAAGTTTTGCATTCACTTATTTTATAGATAAGGAAATTGAGACTAAACATAGATAAAGTAACTTAGAGCTAGAACTAGGATTCCAAATAGCATCAGCCTAGCTTCAAATTCTGTGCTCTTTAATTTATGGGAAATCTGGTACTTGGATGGCCATCTCACAAGTTTTAATGAACTAAAAAGAATTTAACACAAGGGCTTTTGGGGGTTTTGTCTCCTTTTTTTAATCTCGAGGAAAGTGCTACAATATTTGATATATAAAGTATATTCCAAAATGTGATCCTTAAAATACAGCATGCATTTCGAAAATAAATGAATGCGTGGATTAATTTTATGAATATTCTTCTCTCAGAATGCTCTAAGTCAAGTCAGTTTATACGATATGGTGGTAACTTTTCACATTAACCTAGAAATTGTCATTTGGTTTCTTTAGAAGTTTATTTTATGCAATTTGAATTGACAACAAGGCACCTCAGGGTAGAAGTATTTATTTAGCTACAAACAGGTACTTTCATTTCAAAATGTAGCCCGTATCAGTATTCCTAGTCCAAAGAAACATGATCTCCTTAGCTCTTCTGGGGAAGAGTATATTTTAATCTGTGTTGTCTGTAGCCGATCAGCATCAACAAACCCCAGTGCATATGGCACTTTAAAGAGCTTTGAGGATCTTCAGTTAAAAAGATGCATAGCATTTTTAATTGTGCATGATTCAGATACAAAGAAAATTTGGTAGAGAATATGAAAGCGCTTATACCAAGAAATCTGGTAAATCTATTTATAATAAATTGTGATTTTTTTTATTACCAGATGTCGCCTAGTTTTCCTTAGAAATAACTTCTCCTAAAGCAACCAACTTCAGAGAAACCCATGTCTAAGATTGAACATCAGAAGCTACATAAATCCCCTGAAAGTGCAATAAAATATCTTTCCAAAGAAACCAAACCCAGATTCCATACTATAATTCAGGCAGCACGGCCCATCATAAACAAAAATTCATTATGCCTGCCGTGTGGAAAAATGTTAAGCAAGAAGAAATAAACAGAGAATGTTTTAACAAATCATATTAGCCAAATGAAAAAACGAGGATAAAGCCACAGTTCTGAATGAGACTGCCAATAAAGCTTTAAACTGAGCCAAAATTTGGAAGAAATCTAAACATAGCCAGACCAAGTCTAAGTCTTTCTAAGATATTTTATTCTGCCTTTTTCCTTTCAACTATTTCCTTTAAGTTTAAGGGGAAACCTTGACCAGCTCTAGAGATGTGATATTAAATGCACATAGATTATATCCAAACCTAAATTGAGGAAACAATTGAGTAAAACTCAGAGATGTGAAGCAGAGCATCATTCATCTACAAGTATTATGAAATACATCAGGAAAGGATGAAAATATTTGTAGTTCTAGAATGTTGACTTAAAAAAAATCTAAGAATAGTTATTTACAGTCCAATCCTTTATTCATATATAAAGCTATGAATAGACTCAGTATATAATATATTCCTCTGGAGTTTAGCAGCATGTTGAGTTTTGTTATCAACATGTAATAAAATGTCTTTCTGTATAGCCAGGCACAATGTAAATACTTTCTTATTTGATGTAACACACACTACTAGCTGCCTGAGAAACCCCAAGGAAAAATCAGAATCCCCATCATGAAATGAAATCCGTAATTCGTAGAATGAAGCAGTCTTAGTGCCATTCCATCCTGGTACTTTGGACAGACACTCTGCCTAATGAAATCAGGCAGATATAAAATGGCATCACTCTCTACGAGTGAGAAGGTTCTTTTCACGTGCTGGCCAGTGCTGGCTGATGTTCCATAACTGTCATCTGGGGAGGAACAGGAGGGATAAAGATGAAAGTAAGCAGAGGAAAAGAGAGAAAGGACACATCTTACAGAACACAGTGGAATAAAACTGCCTTACCTCTGCTGGGGGGGAATTGTGAAGTTAAGAACATATTTCTTTCTTGGGGAATGTTTCTCATATGTGCTAAGGGACAAACCAGTCTACAGAGTTAGGCTAAATGTGCCTTTGTGGAATTATACTGAGATCTTAGCTACCATTATTAACATTGTAAACTCTTCAAGAAACAAGGACTAGTAAGTTCCAAACAACTAAATTACAAAGATATTTTTAGAACAAAAATGCCTTTACAGGCTGTAGAGTATTTATATAGTGGAAAACCTTGAACTAAATACCCTCACCGTTAATAAATACATCAAACACAACAATTGAAACAGATTACACTATATTCATAACTGAGACATCTACAAGGAGCAAAGTAGACAAATCAGCTGGATATAATTGATTAGATGATCATGTATTAATTAGCACTGTCATGTTCTTCTTCAAGTTGGACTTTCTCTTAATCTTCCAAATGCTAAATTCTCTACTCATTGATACATTTCTAAATTAAGTGTGTACTTTGAAACAATCTGAGTCTTCCTATACTTCATACCTACATATAATCAAGTGATCTTAAAGACAGGAAAAAATAACAGAGGAAATGAAACAGAAGTGTATAGCACATCTTGCACTGCACACTTGCCTTATTTTTCAGTATACTAAGGCAACTGCCTCTACTATTTTCCCTTCACCTTTTCACCTTTTCCTTCTATATTCTGTACTTTACTCATTTTATCTAACATTGTTATCCAATCCTCCTCCCTGAAAGAAGAAGAAAGAGGATGCAGGAAGGGAGAAACAGAGAATATAGACAAGAGAAATTCGATGGAAACCACAAGTTTTAAGATAAGTCACTTCTGAAAAGCAGAGTGATTAAGCATTAGAATGCTATACATATAGCATTCATGCAAACAAAAACTGCATGTGTCTATGTATTCATGATGGCCTTAATGCTAAATTTGAATGCTTAATGCACACGTTATCTGATTAATTCTTAAAGAAGAAAAAATTTCTTAATTCCCAATCCCCATTTTTAGTAAATGCATATTTTCATTCTTCAGTGCCCTTTTCACACCAGTAATACTAAAAAGTTGAAATAAAGATTTAAGATTTTTTCTTCTTCCCCTATAATAAGTGTATGCATTTATATATGTAAATGGTACAGAAGAAAAAATGGGTGTACAGTCAATAATTAGACTAAGAAAATTAGACTCAGAAAAGCTGACAATATGATTAGTTCATAAATATTACAGGACACAGTCTGCAGACATTTTTTTCTTGCAATTAAATCCAGCTTTGACAAACAAGCTTGAAGATTATTAAGTTCAATTTTAAAAACTGGTTAATTAACTCAATTTACTGGACGATTATTATCAAAGACTTACTTGCCTAAACATTTTTAGAAATAGTTTGTGTTTTTTAAAAAAAAAATATGGCTAAAAAATTTATTCATCAATATGAAGCTAAGACTAATATTACCTTCTCTGGCCTTAAAAATCCCAGAAAACAAATATAAGATGATTTATTTTTATGACAGCTATTTCACATTTTTAAATGCTATCAGAATAAAAATTATGGCAATGAGTCTGTTTCAGGCTAATGGCTAAATATTTCGGTTTAAATAGATATTCTTTCTTCTATATGTGGTACAACAAAAGCTTTTCACATGCTATACTCAATGTTGACAGCTTCTAGTTAATTTACTGAAACTGAAATGTCCATATTTATATGGTCAATAAATCAATTCTGTTTCCATAAGCACATAAACAAATATTTTGCTGTTTGGTTATATATATTTAAAAATCACAACTTTTTAAATTTAGCCAGATGACACTAAAGTTTTAGGTGATGTTCTTTACAAGCAGGTATAGCTTAGAGCTACTAACAAGAGGAAAAAGCTTATTAAGAATTAAAAATTTAAAAAATGATGAAGATCTCTCCTTGAATAAGCCAATTTGCTAAATAATCTAAAGTACTTTGAACTTCCAGATATCTTGCCTGGAAAAAAAAAAGTTTGTTTCTTTATGCTTTGCAAATCACATTTAAGGTTATTGCTTTCACATATAAAGCCAGGTTACTAAAAAACCTAATTACACTAAACAAATGTTTTATGCAAAAAAATTTTAAAAATTTGGCTATTCTTCAGTTTAAGTTATAGAAGAAAATTGACCAATCTGTTCTAAAAATAAAAACCTAGGTTGGCCAAACAATCAAATAATTATTCCACTTTGATACCTCATTCTCTGTTTTAGACACCCAAAGAATAATAATAAAGTTTATAATTCAGTAGCAATGAAAAAATTCCTCATATTTACATTTTGGTTAATATGCCCACATTTGTAACTCTAAAATTCAAACCTTGTATTACCTACATAATTTGTATTATTATTATTAGCATGCTAATTTTACTATAAAAATATTTTTTACTTAGATATATGTTCTGATTTAATACATTATCATTTAAAAATGTTATTAAACATAACACATTTAAAATTAGAATGCCAGTAATAATAATACAAATTACATAGATGATACAAGGTTTGAATTTTAGAGTTACAAATTTGGGTATATTAAGCAAAATGTAAATATGAGGAAATTTTTTTCATTGCTACTGAATTATAAACATTATTATTATCTTTTGGGTGCCTAAAACAGAGAATGAGAGCTACTGTACAGCAAAAGAAACAATCATTAGAGTGAACTGGCAACCAACAGAATGGGAGAAAATTTTTGCAATCTACCCATCTGACAAAGGGCTGATATCCAGGATCTACAAAGAACTAAAACAGATTTACAAGAAAAAAAACAAACAAACCCATCCAAAAGTAGGAGAATGCTATGAACAGACACTTTTCAAAAGGAGACATATATGAGGTCAACGAATATATGAAAAAATGCTCATCATCACAGATTATTAGAGAAATGCAAATCAAAACCACATCGAGATACCACCTCACACCAGTTAGAATGTCAATCATTAAAAAATCTGGAGACAACAGATGCTGGAGAGGATGTGGAGAAATAGGAACACTTTTACACTGTTGGTGGGAGTGTAAACTAGTTCAACCATTGTGGAAGACAGTGTGGCAATTCCTCAAGACCTAGAAATAGAAATTCCATTTGACCCAGCAATCCCATTACTGGGTATGTACCCAAAGGATTATGAATCATTCTATTATAAAGACACATGCACATGTATGTTCATAGCAGCACTGTTTACAATAGCAAAGACCTGGAACCAACCCAAATGCTCATTGATGATAGACTGGACAAGGAAAATGTGGCACATATACACCATGAAACACTATGCAGCCATAGAAAATGATGAGTTCGTGTCTTTTGTGGGAACATGGATGAATCTGGAAACCATCATTCTCAGCAAACTGGTACAAGAACAGAAAATCAAACACCACGTGCTCTCACTCATAGGCGGGTGTTGAACAATGAGAACACATGAACACAGGGAGGGGATCATCACACACTGGGGTCTGTTGTGGGGGGGGCCAAGTGAGGGACAACGGAGGGGCGGGGAGGTCGGGGAGGGATAACATGGGGAGAAATGCTAGATGTAGGTGACGGGGGGATGGAGGCAGCAAACCACATTGCCATGTGTGTACCTATGCAACAATCCTGCATGATTGGCACATGTACCCCAGAACCTAAAGTACAATAAAAATAAATAAATAAATAAACAATCAACAGATGATATGAATATATAGAGAATGAGACATAAAGATATAGATGCAGTTGCTCATATATTCCAGTGTTCATGGATCCACTGCCAGAGGCATTCTAGAAATGCGTTTACTCACATATATATTTCTCTCCCATTATTCTCTTCTTTTTTCTTGTTCTCTTCTTTCCTCTGCCTGCAAATGTGTAGATGTGATACAGAGAGACAGATGCATAAATACATTTTTTTGTAGATGGTTTGTATTTGTGAAAATAGTGTAGTACTTAGATAAATTTAATAAATTTTAGAAGCTGTAAAATTTAGACAAATTTAGTAAATTTTAGAAGCTGTGGAAGCCTATACACTGATAAGGAGGATTTGAATCATTTTTGTATCTATTTCCGTAGGTATACTGTGTATACATTCATACATATAGACATCCACAGAGCACATGTTACCAATTAAAAGTTACATAAACGTAAATCTAAGTAAAAGCTTCAAAGCTTGCTTGCCTATGCAAAACCCGTAATGCCTTTAATTTAATGTTAAAAAAAAAAAACTTACCATAAATTACCACAAGAATTCTTCTATTTTTTTCCTTATGAATTTATAAAGTCAGGGAGAAGAATAGGCAAAGAGGAACTATTTCCCAATTTTTGTTTAATGCATGCATAATATTAATATAACAGAAGAACTAACAGTATAGTAGTGATTTTTCTTTGAAATCAGGTTTCATGTTTTTGGCCATGATGTACCTGGACACCCATTAAATAAGAGAAAATTTACAAAATACTAAAGGTACAAAAACGCTAGAGTATATAATCTAGCAGAAGAAACATTCGCATGTTCAGCTAAATAAAATGCATGAAGTAATGAGGTATGATCAAAGTGTAGGCGAAGCATTCAGGGAAGTGATGACTTCCAACTAGGGGGTTGAAAAGCTGGAGACTTCACAGATCTATTTCTCAAGAAACAGTAGCAGCAGATTTCAAAGAAAATGTCATAACTTGAAATTTACAAAAAAGTCAGGGAACCATGGCATGTCATAACAAACAAGACACAGAGTGATGCTGTCTAGTCATATAAACCACTTTGATGCCTCGACTGACTCAATCAGTCAGGTCAGAAGGGAAAAAGAAGAGCTTACCCTGTGATTGACTTGAATGGTGTAGACAAAACAATCACACTTGTTTGTGTGTGTAAAGAACCAGTGTGTCTGTGTGTACCCTTCGCACAAGAAAAGAGAGGACACAGTGACAAACATAAGTGACAGAAGTAACTGTGTTAACACATTTTATGATCAGATTGCTTTCTTTACCCTGCAATAACTCTTAAAAACAGAAGAGAAAGGCAAGGGAGAAATTGGATAATCAGTTCTAATGGAATTATTAGTGTTAAGGAAATACAGAAGGAATGATGTGAAGTCAGTGGTAACAAAAGCCAAAGGCTAAAAGAAAAGCAAGATTTGACAAAATGGAAGAAAGGAAGAGAGAAAGAGGGTGGAAAGAGGTAGGAAGGAAGGAAGAACGTGAGTATGGGTCTCTGGAGGAAAATAGGAGTTACTGAGGAAGGATGAAGGGGAGACTTCTGTAAGTCCTGTTTGTGGCGACGGAGAAAAACAGGCAAACTTAGGCTTACAGACAACACGACTCATACACTAAAATGCTCTCTTTCTTGGAAAAATTTCAGCTTGTCTGTTTAGTTAAGTCTTTGGTGACATAGATTCTACACATTAACCATCTTAAAATTCTTGCTGCATTTGTGCACTGAAAATGTACCCGTAAGTCTTGAACAAAAATGAACCATACAAAAAAATCCATTAAAATAATCTGAAGAAAGCTATTTTGTTTCTTCTTTTTTTCAGTTTACAATGACAAATAATGAAAGATGACTATCATTTGAACCAGCTAGTGAATAGTATTTACTAAGCCATTTCACTCCTGTTGAATCACTTCCTCATTACTTCTGTTTAGCACAGTACTCTAAAGCGTTCTATGTTCATAACTGATTTTCATAAACGTTTTTCACTTTTCTCTTTATTATTTTGATGAAATGAATCACTTGATATGTCATTATATTATAATATGTCATTATTTTCAAATACTATTTTCTATTATTTTCTACTATTCAGGTAAAATATCAAGTTTTACGTCATTTGAAACACTCTTCAAAGAGCAATATTTATGTAGCTTTAGATGGCACTGAAAAGGTAAGACTAATTACAAACAGCTTAGTTCTCTTCTTGCTTCCGAACTGGGAGAGTTTATGTTAGCACACCTAATGTTCAACTGAGCAGTTCAGGTGTGGAATACTAACTGCTTTCTTACCTTTCAGATTTCTTATAATGTGCAGCGCTCATTTACCTTAAAAGGAGAAATGGGCTGGGTGCTGTGGCTCACGCCTGTAATCCCTGCACTTTGGGAGGTTGAAGTATGAGGATCACTTGAGCCCAGGAGTTCAAGACCAGCCTGAGCAACACAGGGAGACCCCATCTCTACAAATAATTTAAAAAGTAGCTGTGCGTGGTGGTGTGTTCCTGTAGTCCTAGCTACAAAGGAGACTGGGGTGAAAAGATGATGAGCCCAGGAGTTCCAGGCTGCAGTGAGCTGTAATCGTGCCACTGCATTCCAGTCTGGACTGGGTAACAGAGCGAGACTATGGTCAAAGAAAGAAAGAGAGAGAGAGAATTACTGTTAAAAGTTAAATGGTTTTAAATGTCTTAATGTAACTACCTTAACTTCAGGTTTTCTTCCATTTTGCAAAATATCTGAAAAGAATCTGTACCAATGCATGCAAAATAACAGAGCAGTGACAAGCATGTTATCACAAGGTAAATTAGCACAATAGTTAATACATGTGTGGTTCAGCCACTCCAGGGATATGAAGTTGGGCAGAGATGTCTCCACTCGAGTCTCAACATGTATGCTGTAAGATGCCCATTTCTTATTTTTATATGGCAACACTTCAAGCCATTTCTTTAACTCGCTGCTTACATTCTTTGCTATGAAACTGACATAAAGGACACCTGTTAGAGCTTTCTGATATCTAACTATTGCACTACATGATAAAATGTGAGCTGTACTGACTGATGCCATTATTTATTAGTATTATCAACAATAAGCTAATGTCTATCATATACCAGAGAATTTTTCTAAAGATGATCATAAAACAGAAATATTCCCAAGATCCTCAGTAGAGATCAACAATCCTGAAACTACTTTGCCTGTATTCTAGGTTAAACAAATAAGTCAATAAATTATATACATGTGTTTATATATATATATATATATATATATATATATATGAGAGACAGACAGACATATTTAGATATAGATACGTGTGAATACATGGGTTAATATACATGACTGGGGAAACATACAAGATGATCCTGGAGTATCTTCTAGTGACTGAGAGTAAAAAAGAACTCATAAAAAAACAAAGACGACAGCATATCAAAAGGAGACAGGAGCCAATTCTGGTAGCAAAATCTAAAACAATTTGACAAATGCAATAAATAATTATAGCATTGGATTATAGCCCAAATAATAAAAAGAAATATCTATGAGTACACATGGGTATAAATAAATGGTTGAATGGATAGATAAATAAATGGGGGGAAGGAAAACCTTCTTTACAGGAGAATTTCAAGTAATATGTAAAAAGTTATGGGTAATGGAAAATTATCATTAGCACACACTATAGTAATTATTACTGCAGGCAAGAGCCATGAATAAATACTAAAGTTGACAGGAGAAACTTTAAGAAGAAATAGGATAAAAAAAAAGAAATAGGATAATTGCATAGTATCTTGGTGATGTGGTTCCCATTACCGTTCTGATCTCTCAACGTTCTCCCTTTCACACAACAGAGACAATCCTGCCTCCACGCCTCACTGCTGTATCCTCTGCCTGCCAGCTCCTTCTGCCCCATAGCCCCTTGACTCTATTGCAGCTCCTTCAACTCACCTTCTCAGTGAAGGCCCTTCCTAATCCATCTCAATTATAAGTATAACCCCCTCTCACCACAGCAATTTCCTACCTCCCCCTCCCATCTTGTTTTTTGATTTAATACTTATCATTTCCAACAAACTGTTTCCCCTTATTCTTTGAGAACATAAACCCCATGGGACCAGATAATTTTGTCTGTATTGTTCACTGCTTTATAACAAGCACCTAGAACAATGCCTAGCGTCAATGAATATATACTTGTTGAATGAATGAATGAATTCTATAAATATTGTATGTATTCTATGTTTCGCATACTGTGAACAAAATAGACTTTATCTCTATGTTCATGGAGGGTGCCAGTGTAGTGAGATATACTTACAGCAACAATCATAGTAAAGTATGACGATTGTTATAACCCAGGAAATAGAAGGTACTAAGAAAGCACTGAGCAGACTAAATCAATGTCAGCAAAGCTTCAGAAATAAGTGACTTTTAAGTTAGAACCAGAGGAAAGGAAGACCATTAGAAAGAGAGAGAAAAACATTTTTTCTTGGCCAAGGTAATAGATAGGAAAACTTAAAGATAAAACAGAGGATATGGTGCATCCAGGAATGAAACAACATTGAGCCCCTGGACTGGAGTATCCAGCAAGAAAGGCTGGAGAGAATAGCAAATGCCAGATTATGGTAGCCCTTGTTAACCATGATACTGAGTTTTGACTTTGATCTAAAGCAACTGAAGACACTGAAGAGATTTAAGGGGGAAGTGACTTAATCTGACATTAGCTTTACACCGTATTTTTTGGAGACAGGCTATGGATCATGATAGATAAAGGCAGAGCTGCAGTATTCCACGTAGACATGGTGAATAGATGACATTTTCATTCCAATGCGGAGGAATTTTCCTTTTTATGTTGATTTCCATGAAATATTTAGAAACAGCTTTTTCCTCAAACTAACATTATTCATTAACTCATGAAATATATGTTTGGAACAAGTTCACTCTTACTTTCCTTCTCTCCACATGTGTTTAACTTGCACACATACAATCATGCACACATATATGTACACACATATGTGTGTACATACAGGTTACATTGAGAAATATTTTTAAATAGCTGCTGTTATATAGTAAAATTGTTGAGATCTATTATTATGAAAGGTATTGATAGACATGCATTCATTAAATAGTGAAGCTTTAATTTATTCATAGCTACATGAGTTTTTTAAAAGGCTGAGAGCTATATATCCCTACCAATCGAAAGTTCCATATAAAACACTTTGGATGTAGTTTGAATTTTTTTTTCCATGCACTCAAGGTCAACTTAAGCCAACAGACATCTGATCAGACTGGCTTTCAAACATATATTATGATCATAGTTAAACTATAAACCCCTTGAGGGCAGGATCTATGTCTAAAAAATTTATTCCATTATCCTTTACAATACTTAGCACAGAGATTGACACAAAGTAGATATTCAGATTTGAAAAATAATCACTTTGCCTATAGATGACATTTAACTAAAATTAATTCAGCAGATTTTTATTGAGTATTTTCTACATGCAATTTATTGTGTAATGTATGGCTACCCATTAGAAATTCACAGAAGAGTAAAAACTATACACATTTCACACAGCACTGAGTTTGTTAAACCTATCAACATAATTAATAGGATTATCACTGTTAATATCATAAATGAAAGACATTCATTTTTCTACGTTCTTTGTTTTTTTGTTTTATTTTTTCTACACTCCTACTTTCATGAAGTCTTTCTCCAGGATCTCCCTGGCCTCCAAGGCTCTCCTGTCACTTTGCCTCTAAAGCTCTGTAATGAGGTGTCCGAGCCAGCGATAATCTCCCAGGGTTCTCAGTGTTCCAAAATCCCCTCTCTCCCTCTCTCCTCCACAATGAAAACTTGAGACCAGTATTTTGGAAAAGTATTTCTGGAATGCTGCCAGCCCCAACCCTGGACATTAGTGAGAACTGATTTTCATTCCATTAATTTGACCTTATTCCTTCTTTAAAAAAAAAAAATAGTGGTGGGTTTTTCAGAGGTGGGAGCATTGGTATTAAGGACAATAGAAGAAAGAATTAAAATAATTTAACAGGCCACAAAGGAGAAAGATAGATAATTTAATGTGTTTAACCCTTCCACTTCTCTTCCTTTGAGGGCCGTATTACGTGTGCTTATGATTAACTGCATATTTATTATTTTAGATCACACTACAGTGAAACAGCCTTTGCCAAAATACAAACCCTTGATACTTCCTTTCCTTTCTTTTTAGCTTTGTCAGTATCTTATCACCTTAACTATATATTTGTTCTTTTATTGATCACTTCCTGTGACATTGTGAGACAGAAGTATTAGGATACAGTAGCTTGATTCACATTGAAATAACCTGGAAAACAACTCTGAACACAGTGGGCCCCAAAGAAAATGTCAAGCTATTCCAGAGATTCTATGATACAATCACCACTCCATCCCTGCCAGTGGAACGAGCTTATTTTCCATCCTGGGTAACTAGACCTCATAGTTATGCTGCGGAGTGAGTGGCTAGGTAACACATCTTGGGGTGACTAGGGGTATGTTCCTAAAGAATACCTTTTAGTCATCCAGTCTTCTGTGAGCCATAAGGGCATTTTAATGCTGATACTCAAAGTTCAAAAAAGTGATGAAAGACTTGGGGGCAGCAGGTTTTTCTGAAACTTGTACCCAAACAGCCATGCAAATCAACATGGCTGACACTTCAAAAACATAAGTTAAAAGTGAAAGGTTAGTTGAGGGTCAACAGGGGGATAACAATTTACTTCATGTCCCTTCTAAATAGTTCACAGGCAAAAGTACTCATTTTCAAGGTTACCTAATTTTCTTCCTTTATCAATGGAATCAAAAGTAATAATCCAGAGGAGCTCTCTTCTTCCTCTAGGCAGGAAGCTTCCACACTATGCCACTCATGTATTCTTTGCAATTGATTAAGATCGCCTTAGATGTGGAGAAGCTGTTTCTGATCCTCTTATCACAGTGTAAAGTAAAACATGCTTGACTGGTTAATAAAAATGGAAGATGGAGTTACAAAGAGGAAAAGTTCACTTGAAAATAGGACCTTCAAGTTCACTTGAAAATAAGACTAAAGACCTCTGGTCACACCCAAGAAAGTCAGACAAGCATATCTTAGACAAAGGGAATTGAAGAGTCCCTGGCACAATTTTTCTAATTTACTATACTTATGAATATAAGAAAAGGAGCATTCTACATCAACTGTTTGAGTTCATATACATAAAACATACAAACAAACAAAAAATATTTTCCAGGTTTAAGGTCCAAGGTCTAGGAATGCAATCGCCAAAGGCATCTGTAAAGGCAATGTTTTCATATGCACCAGAATACTAAATGAATTCACTGTATTTCATGAGTTATTAATATGTATGATTTTAATTTCCCCTTTCATAAATAACCATACATCTTCTCTAGTTTTTCCATTTACAATATAATCCATTTTGGATACTGCACAAGTAGTCATTTCTCTAAGATTTTGCTGTAACGGCTAGAGACAGTCACAGAACGTTAGACATCTAATAGATCTTAGGGCTCAGTTAAATTTTTCCTCATTATACAGATGGGAAATCCAAAACACGGAGAAATAAAGGTCATGGCAGTGTCAGAACTGGGTTTCCAACAATGCTCTTTCCACACGAGAGCATCTAGACTATAATGATTATAACTGCTAGCTGTTGGAAGTGAAGTCAAATTGCCACCATTTAAATCCTGGCTTTGGCACTGACTAGCTGTGTGACATTGGATAAATTACTTAACCTCTCTAAAATTTAGTCTCCTTATCTATAAATGGGGGATAATAATAATATGTATCTCACAGAGTGCTTTCTAAAGTCTTTAGTAAAGTACTAAGCAGGATAAAAACATGCTGTATTAACCTTTCTAGTTGTAATAATCAAGGATTATTCACAATCTCACCTCTATTGCGACTGTGAGGTCTGGAACCAACATTTTCTCCTGGAGAAGTTTGCTCAAAGGAAATATTTGAAACCAAACAACCATCATGACAAATTCTTAGTTTCTATGTTCCAAAGCCTCTTAGCAGTAGTGTATGGGATATCACTAAATGTTGATTTGTATTAATATCAATCTACATTACTCAGTCATTCAATAAGATGTTGCAAAAACAATCATGAGATCTTTAATGAAATAGTACTTATATTAAAAAAGATATAAGATCAAAAAATAGCTACAGAACATAAAGAACATTAAGCACAAAACAGTTATTATGACTTGCAGAAACTTAATTTCTGAAAATTGAATTATTCTGATTGTCAGCAGGAAGAACATCTTTTATTGGCACTTGTTTTTAAATAAGGCGACTCACTAACTTATATCTAGCCCTTGTTATAGCACTCTGAATTTAACTTTTTAAAGAACACTCCTCTCTGTGGTTGAAAAGTTCACAAGAGGCCTCTTTCCTTTCTCAAGCCTCGCATAAATGGAGCCATTTCAGAACGTTGCTAAGCACTTAGGAAGAGTTTGCAATGTGGTTCATTTTAGTGCTGGGAAATTCTTTTTGGTGTTACCCTGACCTCAAGTGGTCTGTTTCCTAATGCTTTTAAAAATGAAAACATTACTTTCTATTCAATCCTATTTTATTTTTTAGAGAGCTTATAAATTACATAAAAAGCATCACATAAGATTTAATAGCCAGATTTTATCCTTAAAGTCTGAAAGAGAATTGTTGCAAAGGTCAGTTTGCTCTTTGGCATTTATCCTACTTTTTGTTCTCTCCCTTCACCTCATCTCCGTATTGCCAAACTATGTGCTCTTCTTGCCCTGAATCTCATATTTGGCACTTCTGCTGGCATAGTTTTATATAATTTATCTTTATTTTCTCACAGTGAAACCTATATATCTATTCCCTCAAGACCTGGACAAAGTATATAGTTTTTTATGAGCCTCAGTTTTTCCCATTATAAAGGTTAATAAGAATACTTTATTATCTATCTAAACTGGGGAATTATAATTACTTTTTTTTTTTTTAGATGAGTTTTGCTTGTTGCCCATGCTGGAGTGCAATGGCGCAATCTTGGCTCACCACAATCTCTGCCTCCTGGGTTCAAGCAATTATCCTGCCTCAACCTCCCAAGTAGCTGGGATTACAGGCACCCACCACCATGCCCAGCTAATTTTTGTAGTTTTTTTTTTTTTTTTTTTTTTTTAGTAGAGACAGGGTTTCACTATGTTGGTCAGGCTACTCTTGAACTCCTGACCTCAGATGATCCACCCTAATCAGCCTTCCAAAGTGCTGGGATTACAGGCGTGAGCCACTGTGCTTGGCCTATGATTACTCTTAAAGCATAGAGCTTTAAGAATGCAAGCTCACAGATCAGATAAAGATCATTTTAAAGACCATCTCAGTCACTTATTATACCTCTTGAGTAAAGCACTTAAGTTTTCGAAGCCTTAGTTTCATCATCTATAACATGGATATAAAAGTGAAATTGACTTTGAAGGGTTATTGAAACAATTAAATGTAATAATGTAAGTAAAAAACTTAGCATTATGCATAGCACACTGAGTGGTCAAAAGTGTTACCTTATTGTCATTTTCATGTAAAGCAACTGGCATAAATGGTTGAGTAAAATGGTAGCTATTATTATTAAATATTAGTGCTGTGGCATGTAACAATAATGATAATAAACCTACACTAACTTCTAGGTTAATAGGTAGTAATAACTTGATGTGCCACTTTTCACAGGCAACACTATACATACTAACTCTTCTGGTGACACTCACCCTTTTTCAACTGATGGAGGTAAGCATGATTTGAAAGGCAGCTAGGTAGTTCAGGTCCTTCAAACTGCAGTTCACAGGTGGCTGTGTACTCTGATCACACATCAGTTCTGCCCTGACTGCTGCTTATGGGTGTGGGGGTTGGTGGATTTAGCCATACCACATGTGCTTTTCATTAGTGAGAATTATATTTTGCCTTTGAAGTTTTTGTTTTAAAATCTAATACACTAAATGTTCAGCAAGCCAAATTATATATAACTACTCGAGAATTTTACATGTCTCTTTATGGGCTTACCGATTTCTGTATGAAATACAAACTTTCTGTTACATATACTAAATCCTAAGAACGTTTATTTTGGAAATGCTTTGGTGCTCTACTTCAAAACAGCTGAACGTGACCCAAGAAAGCTAGGTGTATTAGACAAATTATGCCATCCCATCTCTGAGTCAGGCATTCCAAAGACTTGTTTTTAACAACAAAAATCAGGATGACATACACATTTACCTTACAACAAAATCTATATAATTATTTCCCAAATTGGTTGTTACCTAAAAAAAGAACTCTGTAGTTTTTAGATTAGAAAAATCACCTATATTATGCAACACCTTTTTGAAATTCACTACATAAATTGATATATTAAAGTTTCTGAAAATTCCTAGAGGATAGAAATTGGTTTAAACTTGTTTTATCTAGCAGGTAACCAAACTTATAATATGTTTGCTTTTGAAGAACACCTGTTATCAACCTGAACAGTGAAAGTTATTTGAAACATGTTGGGGCGGAAAATATTAGTTTAGATGACAAATACAGAAAAATAAATATTTCCCCCCTGTGGCCTGGGTAAGTGGGCAACATTTAGCATGTCATTTGTTACTTCCAACCTCTGGAAGGGAGAGGGAACCCAATCTTTTGCTACAATTTCAGTGTTACAAATTTAGCAGCCTAGGGTTCAACTTTGAGTGCCTTTGTGCTTAGGAAAGCTAAATTGCTATTGTCTGAATGTATCTCCTCAAATATCATATGTTGAAACTTAATACGCATTGTGATGTTATTAAAAGAAGGGATCTTAGAGGGTGATTAGGTCATTAAGGTGAAGCCCTCATAAATGAGATTAGTGCCCTATAAGTAACCTAAGAAACCAGAGTTTTTTTCTTTGCTGATATGAGGACACAGTGAGAAGGCATAATCTATCAGTGGCCAAATTCATATTGCTATTGCCATTATCTTAGACTTCCTAGCCTCCAGAAATTTAAAAAGTAAATTTCTGGAGTCTGAAAGCCACCCAGTTTATGGTATTTTGTTACAGCAGCCTGAATGACTTAAGACATAAGGCTTTCCAGGAATTACTTGAAAATGATTGATATCATTTCAAGAATTCTAAACTAGAATTTCTAAGTTAATTTTAAACACATCAAAATAAGTGTAAACTACATCTTAATATTAAAAATACAACTTAAAATGGCTAAGGATTTGAATTAATTAAAGGTATATAATTCATTCATTTAATAACATCTAATAAATAAGTATTGAGCACCAAGCATTGGCTATTTAGATGCTGGAAACATGCTGCTGAAAAAGCATGTTCTTTGTCCTTAAGGATGATGACAGAAATGGATGTATTACACTAATAATAGATAAGAAATGAGTGTTGTGATAGAGTAAACACAGGATGCTACAGGAGCAAATCAGAGGAGCATCTATCCAAATCTTAGGGTATGGTTTCTGGGAAGACTTCCCTAGGACATAGGATTGCCAGATAAAATAGAGGATGCCCAATTACTTTTGATTTTCAGATAAACAATGAGTAATTTCTTAATATAATTATTCATGGGACATAATTATGTTCCATGCAATATTTGTTAGTGGGTGTCTTGTATTTCTATTTGCTCAATTTGAGCCTTCAAGTTTCAGTCTGAAGGAAAAGAAAGCATTAGCCAGATGAACAGACAGAAAATACCAATAGAGGCAAATAGACTCACCTGTACAAGGTGAATATTTAAGCATGGACACAGTACCTGAAGCATCCTAAGGTTCAAATTTGTATGCCTCTGTGCTTAGGGGCCTGCTATATGCAGGTCAGTGTAGCAGGATTAGAGATTTGGATGAGGAGAAGATGTGTAATCATATTTTGGATTGCCTGCTTTCTTTAGAGGT